>JAOVVI020018066.1:0-10452 GCA_028571085.2 Nepenthes alata
AAGAATGGTTAGAGAAATGCAATAATTTTATTTCTTTTCACCTTTTCCATGATTGCTATTAGTTTTGCTCTGTTTGGTAATATCTCTTAATATCTATAGATCCCTTTTTTATGTGTAGATATTGTGTGTCATTAAGGATCTTTATTTAAGAAATGTATCTCTTTGGGCAAGTTGCTTCAAGGATTAATTGGCAAAAAACTTTATAATTGCATTGTGGTTTCATTATTTGTTCAGATTCAATTTGAACTGCTTTCTGTATCTTATGGTACTGACAGATGTGGTTTAGATGACATAGTACTTGGTGCAATGAGATAAAGGAGTTTTAGGAGTACAGCTAGTATTGTGCCCCCCAAAGTTTCTAAGCCAGTCAAATGGATTAATCTTTAGATAATTGTTCTAGATTGAATTTTGATGAGTGCTTTCAAAAAAAATGGTGGAGCTGCGATTGGTTTTCTTATTTGAGATACAAATTCTGGTCTAGTAATAGGAGGTGTTGCAGCGAACTTTGTCCTTAAGAGGAGTCTAAGCAGCTGAAAACCAATTTACAGTGAGTATAGTGTGGTCAATTGTTGTTTTAGTCTAATCAACTGGTAAATTATCCTAGCTCACAGGGTCAATCATGAGTGGTTTTATCATTGTCAATTCTAATGATCAGCAGCTTGATGGTTTGGACAAGATGTGGGCGGTTTTTTATTTCGGAGATTGTAATGGGCCAATTGATTCTTACTGATCCAAAAAAAAAGGTCATGGTGGGCAAGGGTGTGCTAGATGGAGCTTCTCTTGTATGGCCTGACTAGCAGCCATCAGATAAATAGCCTTGCCCATGTGTATGTATAGCAGGGGGCAAACCATTTTGGCCCAAATTTCAATCTTAGTTCAAGATTATGAAATATACAAAGCATATATGAATTCTATATCATGATGCCGCGTTGGCGACATAAAACCTTTCATTTATTTGTAACATTTGTGCAAGTAACCAGTCAGTGCACCATGCTTAAGAAACTCTTGCCATCCTTGTATCAGTACTTGTTTTATCATTAATATTGTTATTATCTAATATCATTCTTGGCATTAGCATCATTACCGTTTTTAGAACTAGATGAAATTACATAATGGAACTGCAGGGGGGATCATCCTAATAGCAACAGGAAAAGAGAGGCATTTTCATTATTCACAAGCTATATATTTCAGGAAGCCTATATAGGCTATAACAGCATTATGTCTAATGTTTGACTGCACAACAGGAAAAAAGGAAGTGTGACATAGCTGGTTCTATTTGATGTTGGCAGGATACCCGGGCAAACATAGTTGGGTCTCTGTGTGATTTTTATGTAGTTTGCATGTTAAGTTGAAGTAGGGAGATTGCCAGATGATGATTTCCGTTTTAGTGGAAAGGCTTTATGTTTTTTAATTTAGAACTGGAAACTTGCCTAACTGGGATGTAGATGCATTGTTGTGGTGTATCGGATGTTGTAGGAGAGAGTAAGGCAGTATTGATTATGGTAGTTACATGGCTAGAGGCACTTGAAATAGTTAATTGGCGTTCTTTACGAATTACTGCAGATGCTGGGAAGGATGGAGTGGTGCTGGAACGGTATTTGCTGCTATGGTAAAACTTCATTTGAAACGATGTGGTACAAAGCAACGTGCAACTTGAAAGACCCGAGCTATATGTCTCTAGAAATATCATAATTGGCTAGGTAATATTGTGAGATGAGATCCCTTGTTGGGAGATGAAATTGTCACTTCTTGTAATTCTGCTTCTTCCACATTCCTTCAAACAGAGCTTGAAATTCAGTATTCATAATTATGAGCAAGGTTTCTTTGGTATAGGTTGTGAAGCTTTGAGGGGAATTAAGGGGCGTTGGTTGACACTTTCAAGTGAGAATGGATTAATTAATTTTGTCAATATCTATCAAGATTTGGGAACTTCTTATGATGGTCTGGCTCTGTGATAGGCACTTTTGGCATGATTTTTGGTGCTGTGGGGACCTTAGAAGCATTTTTTTTTTCATCACTAAAAGATAATATTCCTTTCCTGATTGATCAAGAATAGACAGATAATGAGATGCCATGAGATAAAGTCAAGTTTAAATACTAGGAAGTACAGTGGCTACAAAGGTCTTTGCATTTTTTGTTTGATTCAAAAGTGTTGGACACGCTCAGACACTTGTCGAGTGCATTCAAACACAATTTTATGTTTTGATTTTGACACATTGGGGAACTTTCCGACATGCTAAGGACATTGAATTTCAAAACAAGAAAAGGTCTTTGTGCTAATTAACAAAAATTCAACAATCTCTTGTTGGCTAAAACTAGCTATTTGTCACCTACTTATAACAAAAAAAAAAAAAAAAACAGATTGTTTGCAATGTTCTAAATTCTTCCAGTAAAATTAGAGGCCAAGATAGATTAGGAAAATGTTTTCGGTGGCCATTTTTCCCTAACCAATGGAAGTAGACAGAGGGAGAGGGGTCTTATATAAAACATAAATATGCCTTTATATGGGTATCAAATAGGGATTATGAAGTTTTGAGAGCTTATTTAGTATAAATTAGTGTTTTTGTTCAATTACATTCTCCTATTAATAAGAAACTATGGCTTTGGTTAATCAGTTCTTTTCATGTTGTGTCCTATTATATTAGAAAAAAATATGTTGTCACACCCGTGTCCACGCTTCTAGGATGAAATGTATTGATCATTTAGATGCCCCAAATATGGTGGCTGTAATTGTGTCCTAATCTTTTTCACTGTCGTACATTTGAGTGGGGCCTTGTTCAACTGAAATGGCAGGGAATACCTACAACTCGTCACTTGATTTAGAAAGTCAATTCAGGTGGCTTGTAGCCCTGGATTGAGGTTCTTGTCTATTTTACGGTTGATTTTTGTAGTATGGGTGCTCTGGAGCCAGAAGAAAAGGTTTTGAGTTTTATGATGCAGACTGCTCTCTGAAAAATTATTTAGCCAAGTTGATGGGGAATTTGCTTCAGGACTTGATTTGGTAGTAATTTGTTATTGTATGCCTTTGTGGGAGCATTTTAGCTCTGCCTATGATATGATGGCTTATTTTCTCCTGAGAATCCCTAATCTAAGGTGACTAAACTTTTGGTTCTGTTTGCTGTGTTCTCTTCTACATATTTTGACAATTTTGTTGTTCTTTCAGGTTCATCTGCTACCGAATGGGCACTTGAGAATGATTATTCTACATGGTATGATCAGGATTTGTGTGATACTGGAAATGTACCAGACGGCAAAAGGTGGTCATCACAGCCATATTTTGCATCATCTGCTTACCAGGATGAATCAAAGCCATTGTACAGGGCATCGTCATATCCTGATCCTCAGCCGCAGCTACAGCATCAACACTTGTCCAGTGAACCAATTCCAGTTCCCAAATCATCATTCCCTCCGTATCCTCCCCGTGGTGGGAGATCACAGCAGGTTTCTTCTCCAAACCACAGCATACAGCCCCACCGAAATCCTTATCTTGCTGGTGGACCACAGATGTCTCTATCTTCACAAAGCTTCTCTTCCTTTTCCGGTCCTTTGACTGGCTTACCTCACGGTTCACGGTTTGGTGGAAATTTGCCCCAGTTCTCCCCTCCTGGTCATTCTGTTAATTGCCGACCCCCGAATCAATGGCTCAACCAAACAAACTTGTATTCTGGAGATCATGCCAACTCTTTGGGCAATCTCTTGCAGCAACAATTACCTCATCAAGATGGGTTGATGCCTCCGCACTTGATGACTCTACGCCCACAGCAGCAACATAGATTGCAGTATCCAGTTCTTCCCTCATTTAGTAACATTACTGGGATGCATTCTCAGCTTTATGGTCACCATCTTCCTGCATCCCCACCCGTTAACAGGTTTGATGCCCTGCCCGGGATGCCTGATATGAGAGATCAAAGGCTTAAATCCTTGCAGAAAAGTAGACAAAATTTGCGTTATCAACAGGGCTTTGATACATATGGCCACAGGGTTGATAGTGGATGGCCGCAGTACTGGTCAAAGTACATGACATCTGAAGAAATAGAGAATATCCTTAGAATGCAGTTGGCCGCTACACACAGCAATGACCCCTACGTGGAGGACTATTACCACCAGGCTTGTCTTGCGAAAAGATCTGCTGGGGCAAGGTTGAAACACCATTTTTGTCCAACTCACCTGAGAGAGCTTCCTCCACGAGCTCGTCCTACTAGTGAGCCGCATGCTTTCCTCCAAGTAGAGGCTTTGGGAAGGATTCCTTTCTCTTCTATCCGTAGGCCTAGACCACTTCTTGAAGTTGACCCTCCAAATTCATCTGGTTCTGGCTGCAGCGAGCAAAAAGTCTTTGAGAAGCCCCTTGAACAAGAACCGCTGCTTGCAGCCAGAGTTACAATTGAGGATTGTCTTTGTCTCCTCCTTGATGTAAATGATATAGATCGCTTTTTACAATTTAATCAACTTCCAGATGGTGGTGCAGAATTGAAACAAAGGCGGCAAGCCCAGCTGGAAGAATTGGCTGCCTCACTCCAGCTGGTAGACCCGCTTGGAAAAGATGGGCAGACAGTGGCTCCCCAGGACGATTTAGTGTTCTTGCGAATGTGGTCCCTTCCCAAGGGTCGGAAGCTTCTTTCACGGTACCTTCCAATGCTTTCTCCTAGTGATGAGCTCCTTCGGATTGTCTGTATGGCTATTTTTCGTCATTTGAGGTTCCTATTTGGTACCCTTCCCTCTGATTCAGCATTAGCTGAGATGATAGGCAACATTGCAAAGCTTGTCTCATCGTGTGTTCGTCGCATGGATCTTAATGCGCTAAGTGCCTGTCTTGCTGCAGTGGTTTGTTCCTCAGAGCAGCCCCCACTTCGTCCAATTGGAAGCTCGGCAGGAGATGGGGCCTCTGTTATTTTGAAATCAGTATTGGAGAGAGCAACTGAACTGCTCAGAGATCCTCATGCCGCCACCAACTATAATGTGCCTAATAGGGATTTTTGGCAGGCATCTTTTGATGCATTCTTTGGGCTTCTCATGAAATATTGTGTTAGTAAGTATGACAATATAGTGCAGCCATTGCTTATGCAGGCTTCACCAACCATGGGTTCTACTGACACAGATGTTGCCAGAGCTATCAAGAAGGAAATGCCAGTCCAGCTCCTGCAGGCCAGTCTTCCTCACACTAATGAGCACCAAAGGCAGCTGTTGGTGGAGTTTGGCCAACGGTCTGTGCATGTCAGTAGTCATGGCAATGGGAATGGTGGCTACACAGAATCCTGAGTTGTTGTCGGCTTGATGCAGCCACAGAGAAATTGATTCTGCAAGATAATATTAGTCAATGGTTATTCTATTGGTGGAATTGCCAATCTATTCCGTTCAGCCGGTTTGACAGTCAATCTCCTTGAAAGTGTAAGATTTCTCAGTTTTAATCGTCTACTTGTTCCTTCTGTTGCCTGCCTGTTCTTTCGTGGGACTTGTGTGATGCCCCAGGTATTTAGGTTATTTGCTCGATCTTGGAAGGTGGAGCTTATTTTAATGCTCTCGTTAGATTAGGAAGGATGTATAGGGTTGATGGAGAAGTCCCTCATTCCTTGCATTATTATATTTTGAGGATGTGGGAAAATTTTGCAATTACATGATGTTCTATCATGCTATGATATTCTACTCTGCGTTGGGCATTTAAAGGTGTTGGTACTTGCTGGTAACTAGTGGACGTATTGATCGTGGAAAGCTTTGATCATAGTTTTTGGTTTCTCTGAAAAGGATGATGATCGTGATTTTGCATTGCCAGTTTTTGCAAAACGTGGCATGAGATGAAGTGTGGGAAGAAGCTTGTGACTTTTGATAACAATCGATGTGCCAATTTCTGAATCTCATTTCCTTTGGTCTTCGGTCTGGTTGTTGTCTGTTTTTCCTTGTAATTCTACTGCAGCTCCTGTTCTTTTTCATGGCAAAATGATGACTGTTTTGTTGCAACTTTTAACTTTCTGGTCGTTTCTCCTTGTGGCCTGTTTGGTTGTTAGGAATTTGAGTAGTATGAATAAGCTTTGAAAATGGAGGGTGTGAAAACATGTAGATTTAAATAGAGGGGTCGATTGAATGGCTAGTCCTTGGCTATTTGACAGTGCTTACCTTGTTCAGTGTGTTTCCTCGTTTGTCATAATCGCTCTATCTATGGACATTGTAAGGCTCTGCTTGGCTGGATGGAGATTATCATGGGAAATTAGTATTCTTCCTCAGATGTTTCTTAGTTTTGTTGAGGAAAGTTATTTTCTATTGAAAGTTCTTGGCATAGTTTAGTATAATGACTGAGTAGAGTGGCTGTGGTGGTGGTGGTGGAAATGCAGTATCCTTATAAGTTGAAATGGAAATCCTTGGACATTTACAGATTTGAGCCGCAAACATTTAATTTTAAGTAATGAAGTCAATGAAGTATTCTATCTTTAACTCGCACTGGTTTGAGAAGTTGGTTAGCGTAATTTCGGGTGTCGCAATTTGGCCTGTGGCTATGAGTTTGATCTTTTGCCGATACATCTATATGTTCTTATTTGGTACACGGCTTTTGTTAAGAGTTTAGGCATCCCAAATTTAGCTCAAAATCACGCAGAGGGTGAACATTTGTCGTCGTTAAAAACAATTCTAGCTTTTACGGTATGTAATTGGTCAATTTGCATTAAGATTACGGTATGTATTTTAAAGCTATCCTTCCAAATTTCATTGTGGATTATGTTCCTCGGAGCCTCTGGTTTCATTTATTATAACTACAAAATATGACATAACCCTGTACCAGGAACCTTACCTTGATGAGCACTTTAGGAGGGTGGGACCCAATCAATTGATGAGCACCTCTGATTTCTTCCTACCGCAGTTGGTTTAGAATGCTTTGAGTGTACTCTACGACACCTTTACTACCCCTTCAGTACACACTGCCATCTTCCTGGCTCCTTAACCACGCTCCAGATGAAGAAACTGAATTTCATACTGAGCAAGTGCAAGAGCTTTTCAAGGCATTTTGGTAGATCCACATCAATTGTTAGTCTAAAGTACTCGAGGTCTACTAGGGAATGCAGCAATGGAGAAGAAGAAGATGGAGAAACTGTGTACGTGGGCATCTCAAGGAGGAGATATGTGATGCGTCCGCTGATCAACGCCCGAGTCCTTTGGGAGATGGCTTATCTATCAATTGTGGAGCCGTTCTCTTCGACCATCTTTTATGGATGCTTGAAAGTAAAGATTTTAAGCTTAGTTCTGAGTCAGTGCAGGAACTCGCTGATCTCTATATATTTTAACGAGGTTGGTGTCGATAATGCATGCCAATATTGTGGAAAGAGCTTTGCCTTTTCTTTTCTTCATGTTGGCATCATATGTGGAGGGAGTCTGGAAAGTCTAGGCTTTGCTTAATTACAAATAAAAGGGAAGCATGTTAAATAAATTTAAATTGAAAGGAGAAACATATGAATAAATATAATTGTTTAGAAACCATAATTTTTTGGATGGAGTTGAATTTGAATAGACAATATTTTTAAGAGGCGTTGTAAATAAATATAATTTTTAATATTGATGCAACTGTTTAGGCCAAATGCGCTCTTTCATCTTACTCTCTATAAAGGCGACATCGATGCTAGTTTTAAGAGTGGAAAGAAAAAAAGGAGAGGCAGAAAGAAAGAATTCGTGAGTAAAAAAAATTTCAAAAATTAAGCCATTTTTAATAATTACTTATCATGAAAAATAATTAATGTAAGTTAAATAATCTTATTTTCATTGAATATTTCAAGTTTGATTTACTTAGCGTAAAAGATAGTCAAATAATATTTCATTATATCATCAAGGTTATTAGCATGAATCAAGAGTGGAATAATATCTCAAGGAATATGTTTCTCAAATGCCCCATTTTTCCTGACATGGGAGAGTCAAATATCAAAGGGGGTGAGCCAATTCCATGGTATAATCTTCGAGAAGAGCCGAGCCAAATGTGGATAATCTTACTACTAAATTAATTTCACAAAAATCCAATTTTTTTACTACTGTAAAAATCTTACAGTTTTACTGCAAAAGTACACTTCCAAAAGCCAAGATCTAAAGGAGGCACATTCTCGGGCCCACTCCATACCAGATTTGAAAATTTTTTGGTACGCCGGCCGTAAGGGATCCAACTCCATGTAACGTTGCGCTAGCTAGAACATTCAACTCTCGTGATCATTCGCCTAAAAATACAAGTTTTATGTAAAGTTTAATGATTTGGTAGTATCTTTATTGACCTTACTTTTCTAAAGTTTATACCGACTTAGGTATCAGAGATATTTATTCAAACAAAAAAATCAGGTCCCCTTAACTCTGTTACTTGCGTTGCGTAAGATTAAGGTCGTTACATTTGAACTCGGGTCCCGTTCTCGATAATCGTCGCCCCAGATAAAATCTTAATTTAGGTAGGCATCAGATACTTTGGTTTTAGCTTCTCGCCGCTAACAAATAATAACCCACTAAATAGTTTTTAAGTATTAACTTGTGAATTTTTTTTTATTATTTCTCATAATAAATAGTTTAAGGCAAGAAGTAACAACATTTTAGCAAAGTATTATTTCCATATTTAATAGTAAGAATAAGAATTAACCCATTAACAAGCGTCCGGTAGTAATAAGCCACCCTTGATAAACTACACGTTGAAAATAACAGATTTCTTTCATATGTTTTTTCTTTGAAAATAAAAATAAAAATGGGGTGTCCCACAGCGGGACAGATAGGCCCTGAAGCATATGAATGAATGCGGTTGCATGTCCCAACAAAGTAAAATAGTTGCACGTAAAACTCATTGCCAAACAAACTTGGTAGGGTAGCAATGCATTGGGGGAAAAAACAAACCTCGGAATCCGAGCAAATGCCACCGAGACTAACCGACTCATAGGACTTAATTATCCAACCTTACTGATCTTCTCGATGGATCATTTGAGCCTCCGACTCTTGGGAATTTAACACCTGGATACACCCGATTCGGCACAGGGGAACAAATCCGAGCCCCCCGTCAACCGTCAGTCACTAAATTTGGAAACACAATAAACAAACAATGCACAATAATTTTTAACGTGAAAAACTCTTCTCAACCAAAAAAAAAGACCACGAGATAAATTTTGAATAAATCAACTATAAATAGTGTCGATTACAAGAACCCATTTCGAAATCCCTTTACTCCAAATCGGAGAAAAGAATGGTTAAATACAACTTATTCTCAACATACCCAACAACTCACAAGAGAAAATATAAAGAAAAAAAGAGCAACTAAACGAAAATACATCTTTATAATCACCTCCAAAATGACATATCCGACATTGACGAAGAATGAAACTCAAACCGGACCTCAACCGGACCTCAACCGGCGCTCAAGCGCCCGGCGAACGGGGATCGAGAGCATCAGTTCTGGATTCCACACTCGAGCGCTTAATGAGCGTGTAGTAAGCGTACGGAGTCTAGAATCCGCGCCGCTTCACCGCTCAAGCGTGAGGCACAAGTGTCTGCAATCCTCTATCAATTTGGAATCAGTACTCGTGCTTCGCTCGAGTATGCCTCAAGCACCTGACTTGATTCTGCATCCTGGCCTCTGATCCTTACATGAGTCTTATACGAAACTCCAATGACTTTTCGTTTGTTAAGTTTCTCATAAGGGAGTGACCCAAAAAACTCAACACCGACAAGTACGGTTTGTTCATAGCCCAACTCTATTGACCTCATTCAACTTTTGGATAGGAGCACTAGATAACTAGAGCAATCCTTGGGGCCCTTCCGAAAGTAGAAGCTCACACCAAATCTGCAAAATCAGAGGGATTGTGCTGCCTAACAAGTCTATTTTTAAGGGGAGAGGCACAAAACTTCAGTAGGGTACTGCCGTCACAAGAAAAGAAAGAAGACAATTCAAATTTTTAAATGGCACACTTGATATAATAACTATCAAAAGTTTAAAAGATAAAAAGAAATATCTTATTCAAAAATTTAAAAAAAATGTCTAATGGCCAAAGATTATAGTTTACTATCTAAAAAAATTTATCTGTACGAGGATTATCACTTCTCAAAACTATAAATTAAGGTCCACAACTAACAGTGAAAGGCCTAATATGATCGAATCAAATCCTAAGAGACCCAAAGAAAACATTAAACCCATAGTTTGACTTCTCTTTAACATTAATTCATTTCTATCGATTCCATCTTAGTACTTATCTAGCATTTGTTCTATGCAGGTAGAACCTGCCATCAGAGCTCTAAGGAGTTTAGTTGTTCTTATTCGTGAGGAGCTTAGCATTTTTTATTTTCGTTTCGACTAATCTCCAATTGCTTATAGAAAGGGTTTTATACTCATGTTATGTTGAATTTCACACTAATAATATTTAATTAATATTAAACAAGTAATATTAATATTTTTAACCGTGAATAAAGATTAAATAGTATTTAATTTTTTTAATAATAAATAATATAAATTTTTTAATTAAT
>JAOVVI020018067.1:0-10452 GCA_028571085.2 Nepenthes alata
CATAAGTTCCATCACAATTGAAGAGAGCTAAAGCATGTACACTTACCTTCCAATTTCGGATGAACATTGTTAGGCCACTTTTAGAGGGCTCGGACGCTGCAAACGGATCAAATTTTACGGAAACGGTCCTCAGGTCAACACATACTTTTGGGATACGGGGATTCATATTCTAGAGTCATTTCAACATTTTATGAAGGTAAAAACATGCAATTTCCCCTTTATGTCTCGAGACGTGCGAAATCGATCGCGCGGCCAACGTATATACACATTCGGGACGTGGGGATTCACATTTTGGGGTCAATTTAACGAAACGAGGTGCGGCAACGGAAAACCCCCAATTTCCCGTAGGTTAGGGTTTGACGGTACTCCACTGGTCGGATCGGTGAGTAAATTGGACAATAAATTACATAATTCTTGGTCTCAAGTCACGGGTATCGCATTTTTCATGGTTTGGGTGGGTATCGAGATGAAAATACCTGACAATAACCGAAAAACATCGAAAGAGGAAAGTTAGTGAGTATGAGAACACTTGCCTCGACGCGTGCTATCACTTTTATAATTGGCTCCCGGGCGGATTCGGACTCTACGTCTCGATCTCCTCCTTTCTCTCTCTAAAACCGACGCTCTTCCTCTCTCCTCTCCAAAAACCCTATGGAAATGAGAAAAGTGGAAGAAACGCGAAGCAGGTCGCGTTTTTATACCAGTCGGGGCGCTAGAGCGTCTGGCGAGCGAGCGGTGAGCGCGGCCTCGCTGACGGCCCGCACGAACAAGCGCTCAGCGGGCGGGGGAGCTACTCGATTTTACCGCTCGAGCGCTCAACGGGCGAGGGAGCTACTGGATTTTACCGCTCGAGCTTGCAGCAGGCGCGGCCTGCTGCTTGTGTCACTGCTTTTTGCGCTCGAGCGTATAGCAGGCGCGGTCTACTGGCAGCATTTCAGCAATTCACAACCCGATTTTTCTTCCGATACGCATGCTCATACATTCAATAGGTTTAGTATTAAATATTATCACGTGGATTTCCACATATTTATTATATTTTTAGACTTAGAACCTCACAACTCTCAATGACTGTAGAGTCCCACATCGGATTGGAGGGGGCCACGAAGTGCGCTCTTATAGCGGCGTGGATACCCTTCCCTTGGAGACGCGTTTTGGAGGCGGTGGAGGCCGTCTGCCAAAAGAAAAACCGTGCGGAGCTTGTGTGGCTGCCAAAGCTGACAATATCTCCATGCGAGTGTCTGGGGACGTTACAAATGGTATTAGAGCCGGACCCGGGTTCGGTGTGCCAGCGAGGACGCTGGGCCTCTTTGAGGGGGGTAGACTGTAGAGTCCCACATCGGATTGGAGGGGGGCATGAAGCGCACTCTTATAGAGGGGTGGATACCCTTTCCTTGGAGAAGCATTTTGGTGGCGGTGGAGGCCGTCTGCTAAAAGAAAAACCGTGCTTAGCCTGTGTGGCTGCCAAAGCGGACAATATCTCCATGCGGGTGCCTGGGGACGTTACAATGACAATCACCCATGTCAAGTGATACATATGCCCAGTTGGATGTAAAGCAACAACTATAGTAGGCATAAACTCACTCATGATCCCCAAATGAGGATGAGTGAGCTCAAATGATCCGGAGATCCCTTTGAGCTAACTTGTTTTCCTGATCCAAAATTTAAAATCTCAAAAAAAAAAAAAAAAAAAAGAAGTTTTTGATCTATATGAAGAACCTGCAAGCCTACATCCCTAGAATACATCTATTTCTCCTTTCAGGTTTTTTTTTAAATGAATTTAAACCTGCTGTTCTGATGTCTATTTTTACTTGTTGAAACACACTGCTTGCTGGCCTTTATGGTGGTTTGAAACAGATGTGTATGTCTATGCTGTTACTGTTTTGTTTGTGTCATTTATTGGCACCTTTAATATGGAGTTGTGGTATAAAAGGCACATTTCATCACCGAAGTTCTTTTGTTTTCTTGATATATTGGCTGCATAAACTGATGTATTTGCACGTTATATTTTGTTATATTCATGTTCTGTCAACTGCAGTTTGGCACCAGCTCTTTTGGAGCATCAGCTCACTATACTCATCGGTTTTCCTCAAAGTCTCACGGCCGTATTGCAGGCAGAGTTGGAAGGTTTGTTTCTTGATTCTTTTTCAGACCCAGCCTTTTAGCTTGGGTATTAGCTGATTGGAATCTGATGAAATTTCTATTTTGGGAGCTCATAAAAATAGATCAACATTCTGTATTTGTGATGAATATCTCGGTATGCTTACACCTCTTATCAATACTGTCTAATGATAGAAGGAATGAATGTTTTATGTATGTATATATACGTATGTACATTTATATACATGTATACATGTACATATACAATTGTATATGTGTGTATATATATATTTGTATACATATATACACACATACACACGTATATATGTGTGTGTGAATGCATGCATACATCCATACATAACATACATACATACATAAATACATATGAGCATAGATGTAATACACTTGAACTCTAAATGGTTTGCTATTTCTATTTTGCTTTGATTTCATTCTTTGTTATACCCAGATTTGATAAATTTCTACATCATTTCATTTATGTATTTAGACTGAGCTTAGGTATTTCTTTTGTTTAGTATGCATTATATAAGGATCATGGCATTTATTCTTTTGTTTTTCTTTTTATATAAATATATGAAAAGATAGAAAATTTATCAGGCGATAGTTTTTTATCGTATTTGATGTTTGTTGGATTAATAATATGAGAATTGAGAGCTTTGTGGGAGGGATCTGTATGTTGATTTGATATGTTCATTTATTTGTACGTTGATCTGTATCATGCATCTTTCTCTTCTTCAATGTAACAGTACTGCCTTTTCATGAAACACAGAAAGTAAAGAAAAGATAATCATGTCTGTTCGAGAAGCTTCTTTAGTGACCTTGTGCAACTTCTAATATGCTGCCTTTTCTTATGTACTTCATATGAGCTTTCTATCTTAAATGCTATAACTCTTTCCTTGAATAATAGCAAAATTGACTTTGTCCAAGATGAGATCGCCTTTGGCAGAAGTCACGATTTTTCTGAAATGTATTGATTGCATTGTAAAACACCAGTTTGGGCCACTCTTCCTTTCCTAATAACATCATTGCTTTTCAATCTTAAAGAAGCAACCTGAATAAATGCTTTGCTCCAGACATGACATTCATATTTAGAGATAGAGTGGTGGGGAATTTATTTATTTATTTTTAAATCTGGAAATAAAATTCCCAAGTTCAAATCCCAGTACCTAGAAGAGGAAACACGGGTGGCTCTTTTGGGAAATGGTATAATAATTGACAGAATAGGTAGGGAGACCTTGATAGTTGCCTAGAATGATTTATGTAGCCTTGATTCAAAGAATTTGAGGCTATAATTGTTCAAAGTATAATAAAATTGAGGGTTGAAGGTGAGATGCTTATGAGATGAAATCATGGAAAAGATAAATGTTTTCCATAAGAGAGTCTAAAGCATACGTGAAAATATCAGCAGATATACATCGGTTTTAGCCTCCAATACCAATATTTTCTAATACCGTGATAATATTTTGAGATGTTGTCATATCCAAGATGTATCTGTCAACATTTAAAATATTGGCGCGTACGGCCCTATTTATTTACGATTTTTAGAATTCTTTTCTTGAAATATATCTGATATTGATATGACCTATATCAGTAATAATACCAATATTGGTATTTTCATCCATGGTCTAAAGAGTTGGGTCTAGTTCAGTTGCATTGTGAACCATGATAGGCGAGAGTGCAGGTGCGAATAAGCAATGATTTAAGTCTTATGAATGGAGCTCAACATGAATTTATGCAATTGCTATTTTAGTAATTGTGAAATATAAAATGTATAATTCTTATCACTGAAAGAGGCTTATTAATAAAGTTTATATTTTCTAGCTAAAAAAGTGTGTTTGTGTCTTGAACATTAGAACGAATGCTTTCTGCATCTTTGCCATATCAAAATTTGCTATTGATGCGGGCCATTCTTGTTGTAGCACTGCTCTTGAGCTTGAAATCGGAGGTGGAAGGAGAATATCTAATTTTAGTACTGTGCGGATGTTGTATTCAATAGGGATTCAGGTAATGGTGGCTTTAGATGTCGCAATGTATTGATGACTTCAATTCTCCGTGAATGTTGTGAAGCACTATAAAATTGTCGTGCTTCTATTATGATTATAGACATTGAAGCTTCTTTGTCAATTCCACCTGATATTGACTTCTTATTACTGCAGTTAAGTATTTTTGTATTGAGCTTTAGCATGACTTGCATGCTATTATTTTGATGCTTGGCCCTTAGTCCTGTTTATTATTTGTCTTTGATGATTGTTGCCAACAAAATTTTGGAGTTCTTCATTAATTCTTCTAGTAATGCTTGACCTTCTGGCATGGGTTTTCTTTTTTATATTCATGGGCTCTAATTATGATGCGCATTCTGTGAACTTGTCATGATATGGAGCATGTTGAATTGCTTTTAAAAAATACTGATCAGCTTGGGATTCTTCTTCCTTATGAAATGTAAAGTCAAGTCTTTCATTCATACTCATTCTAATCCCCAAGTACATACAATTATGATGCATGACAAAGTATAGAACTACTAGAAATTTAAAGCATGAAATAATAATAAAAAGAGACAATAAAAAGGGGTATATTCATAACTTAAGTTACACAAGAGATAGTATTTGGGAAATTATTTACCTAACAAGTGGAATTGCTCAACTAACGAGAGGTTGAGTATATAATAGTCCTTTTCTTTGTGAGTGACTGCCAACGCGTGAGTCCTAAGCAGACTATCAAAGTTGATGATCTTCAATTGGTGAGTGAATTGTTGAGTGATTCTTATTGCTGGGTAAGTGAACCCCCAAATATTATTTCTTGTGTAACTAAAGTTATGAAATTGATTCTTTTTGTTTTATCTTTTTATTGTTATTTTGTATGTTTCAAATTGTAGTAGTTTCTTCTATACTTTGTCATGCATCATTGAAAAGACCAAACTATATACAAAAATTCTTTCACATCTCTCCAATTGCATCTCTCTTCATTTTATCATTTACCATAATCACTAGGTTAGCATGAAATATTTGAAGTCTATAAGAAATAACTTTTGGTATTGAAGTCTAGGTTAGCTGATATATTAGTTGATTCGTTTGTGTCAATGCTAGCTTACGATTCTCATATTTTTTTTCTTCTAATATATTCGATACCAATACATATTATCCGATATGTCCGAGATCGATATTTTCACCATGATTCATTTGGAGAGGTGCTTGGTATAGTTGGGGAGAGAGGAATTGAACTTGAGACCTTTATGGTTCGAAGGACTAAAATCATAGCCAATTGGGCTAGGTCCTCATTGGCCATTTGGAGAAGTTATTCTTTTTAAAATTTTCCATTTATGAATGTCTACTGATAGGGCTTGTTGGCCTCATTGAAGAGTCAGAAATGGGACCCAATCTTGCAAGGTGCTGAAATTGTAACATGGGACCTAGAGTGTTTTGTGAATTATGTTCTCATCATTCCAGTGCTTTGATTGGCTAGGAGTGTAAGTTACATGGATAGACATTTGGATAATGACGATGTTGTCGACAATTAATATAAATATCGGTTGATTTGTATCGATATTGCAGCCCACCGATTCCGATATTTTTCAATACTGTGACAATATCACAATATGTTATCATATCGGCGATGTATTGCGATGTTTCTACCAATACAACCTTATCTACTAAGAATTTTTAAAAGTTTTTTTTTTCGATATATCCGATATCGATATATATTTTCTAATATGTCTAAAACCATATGACTGTAACCGATACTGATATGGTAGCAACTAGTATCGATATCAATACCGATTCCAATAAATTGTAATGTCTGGATATTTTTATAAAGGAGATTGAAATTTAATTGGGTGAAATTGAATTTATTACGTATATTAGAAGAAAATAAATATATATATATATATATGGGATAGTAATAATAATAAAATTATATATATATATATAAAATCCATGATTGTCATCGCCTTCTTATGCTCTTCCTCAGTAAAAAGTTTGATATATTTTTCCTGTGGTAAAGACATGTCTTGGGATTATTTCCAGAGCATGGATCTAAGAACCAGTTAATTAAAACATGGTAATTTGATGCTGCTGAAAAGCTTTTACACAGTGATCCTTCTTTGTCAAATCTCTTGATTTTGAGTTAGATTCTCTATGATTATTCATTTTAGTAATCAGTGTTTGCAAATTAGTGTGAGTTTCAACTGTATTCAAAATGCTGTCTATAATGTTCAAAATCCATCATCTAGTTGCAACATTTTGGGATCATGCAGATGTGTGGACCGTTTTAGTAAGACTCTCAATTATATAGCTGGGTGTACTGTTATTGTTACATTTCTTTCTTTTTTCTTTTTCCTGTGCTAGGGTATCTTTTGGAAGCTCGAATTGCATCGTGGTGGTCAAAAGTTGATAGTTCCTGTAAGTAGACAGTATCTTTTTCTATGTGAACCATTTATGTGGTCTCTACACATCAAGAATATACATGTATATATATAGTTTGTGTCATTTACAAATCTTTTAATTAAAATCTGTATCTCAGAATTCAGTAACATCCCTCACGAGTACTGACCGTTTTGATATTCTCCCCCTTGTTAAATGTGCATGCATATGTAGTTGGATATGTGTGTCTTGGTCTATTTCTTCCTTCCGGTTAAATGAGATGTGCTTGCTTAGATCATCCTCAAGAGGTTTTTCCCTGGTTTGTCTTAGACTATTGTGAGTAGTTCTATGAACAAAATGGTTAGACGGTGTTGTTATTAAGTCATTCCATGTTTATCCAAATAGTTAGCATGTAGACTTGTAAATTGTGTATGGTGTGTGAAACTTACATTGTTATATTATGTATGTTGAGTTTTGACATATCATTTTGTCAATATTCAGGATTTTCACAATTCTCATGAATATGAGCAAATGATTCCAGAATCTAAAAAATATGAGGAACAAAGGCTATGCATGCCAAAAGGGGCTTTTTTAACAAATGTCTCCAAAATTTGAGAAATCTCTTTGACAAAGACCATGCATGTAAGCCAAACATCAAAAGTGACATATATGAACACATGCATTTAGTAAGAATGTGGTTTAAAGATGACAGTCTGCATAAGATGTATACGTATTATAAGAGGAAGTTGTTTTTATCCCCTTCTGGTGGTTCATTGTGTGTGCGTGTGAAACACTAACATATCAAGTTTTATTAACTCATTGAATTCAGGGTGTACTCGCGTGATGTATTGTATATATGCAATGAAATATTAGTATCGGAATATTTTCCGATACCACGATATAATCTCAATATTTCATTGTATTGGAGATATATTATAATATATCAAAATATTGACTAATATGCCTAATATTTCTAGATATTTAGCTAATGTTTCCTTGTCAGATCCCAACTCGCAAAATAAATTTTGCCACTGATATGTCCGTGACTGCTATGTATCCCCCGATTTGTACAGAACCAATATGGCCATAACCGTTATCGATATTTTTTACCATTTTTGTATAGGATATGCATGTATCGTGGCCTTGATAAATTGATATGAAGTGTTTGTTGTAGTACTAAGTTTGTTTGTTCCTTCTGGGAGTATGTAGAGCATTATATTGTATGAAGAGGGGGAGAGGCTGGAAACAATTTGTCATGGGCATATGTGCATCTCAATACAAGCTTAAAATGGCATGCATGAACATTGATAAAAAAATCGACTAATATATATTGGTATCAGGCTTCCTGATACTGATATTTACTGACATGACAATACAACAATATTTTTAATATTAGTCGATATTAAAAATATTATATGATATGCCCAATGTTTGGCCGGCATGTCCGCCTCTATGGCACTCTCAGATAACGATTCTCATAAAATATTTTCTTTCAATATATTTGATAATAATACATATTTTTTAATATGTCAAATATTAATATGGTTATAACAATATCGGTACCAATATCAATTCTTATACATTAAAAATTGAATTTTATTATGGAATTTATCTTGCTTGCAATGTAGAATCTTATAAACTTGGTTCCATGTGGAGAAATTGGCACGTGATTTCTATGAGGTGAATTATAGCTGGGTGGTATGTTGAGCATTTGAGATTTGAACTATTTCCTTTGAAACTTTGAAAATTGCTTCAACATTCAGTTTTTGTTCTTTTTTGGTTTTGAGGTTTTTAGTTATCATGATGAATTTTGGCTTGCAGATTTTGCTTTCCGGTCATTTGAATCCTGTAGTTGCAGCAGGGGCATTGGTTGCCCCGGCTTCCCTTTACTTCTTACTGAAGGTATGTAGCTGCTGTTTTTCCCTTCTTTTTATCTGCTGAGATCTTGCATCCTTTTCAACTAGGGTGGTGTTGATTGACAAATTGTTGAAAAGACACAAGGGGGTTGATTGATGTGCATTGAGAAGCTTGGACATTGGCATGAGTCACGGACACGATATTGATGTGTCCACATGTTATTTTTTAAAAAATAAGGACATGATACGTTAAGGACTCGTTAACTAGACTTTATAGTTTATTCAGAGATATGAGAATAAAATTGATGAACAAAGCTACTTTATACTAAATTAACATAAAAAATATGTATTTTTTTCTCCTCCAAAAAAATTTTCAAAGAAGCAGTATAAAAGTTAGCAGTAAGCCAATGAAAATGAGTTGTGCTATGATATATTCTTACTTAACCAATTGTTTTCAGTATTGCAAAATTACTCAAAATGTTTATAATATGTCTCAAACGTGTCCAAAACATATTGGATTAAAAAAATTTAGGCTCGGGAGAGTGTTAGTGCTTTAAAGATTTGCAATAGGTTTGAACAATAAACTATGCATCAACTGTGAAGAACATTTCATTAAATATTATAGAAAACATTCTACACATTTGAATGAAAGTTTCGCAGGTAGTTAAGTATTTGGGCAAAACAACTCTAAGGATGGATATAGTGTTATAAATATGCGAGGAAGATGTTTCGGTGGAGGAATGAACTAAGAATTCTCTTTCTTCATAAATAATCGAATCAATGATTCTCTCTGAAAATATTATGTAGTTCTTTTTTCTTAGTGCTGTAGTTTTTTTTTTCCCACACGTCACGCAGAGTTGCCAAATTTTGCGTTTTCCAAATTCACCCCCTAAAATAAAGAGTTGACTTATTTTAAATGAATCACTAGAGAAAGTTTAGCTATGTTGGCACCATTGCTTCAAGTATCGGCTGATACAACATATATTGGCCTATACGTATTGATATTGGAGTCCCCCAATATCGATATTTTCTGATACCTTGAGAATATTGTAATATGTTTTTGTATCGGTTTGTATTGCCAATACAGCCAATATTTGGCTGATATATTGGTTAATACAACTAATATGACCAATATTTGACTAATATATTGGCTGAGACATCTGATATATCGATTGATACAGTTTTGTTAGTTTACAATTTTTAGAAAATTTTTTTTATCCGATGTATCTGAGACTGATACAGATTGTTCAATATGTTTAATATTGATATGATTACAACCGATAATAATATTTTCATCCATGGTTGGCACCATAGATCTTCTTGGTGTTTAAAGTTTTTGTTTTCATTGAGTATTTTAAGAGTATTCTTTCTGTTTTAGGCAACGGTAAAATTTTATGAGCAACACTAGTCATACTAGAAGTTTATCATAATTTTACCAAAACGGATAATGTGATACCGATTATATAGGCCCACTCAGCAGAAGAAATAATAAAGAAAAGAAGACCACTAAATAAGTGTCACATCATAATTTTATAAAATTTTAGTATACATGTAGTAGAGTAATATTTTTGAAATTTTACAAGAACTGAGAAGGGCAAAGTGTTGGAGATGTCTGCAAAGAGTCACAACTGAGAAATAAAATAAAACATTTGAATAAGCAAAGTCCTCCCAATTCCTGAATAATCGCTCGAAGCATCAAAATGGCCCCATTTGATTGGAGATATATACATATAGCCTCAGTTATTTTCAAGCATGAATTCATCGACTTTAGGAAAATGATTGTTGTTAAGAGGAAACTTAATTCATGTATAATTAGAACTTGTGGCAACTAACTACCAAGCATTACCTTGTGGCACAAAAGCACATATTCCTCATTGCCAAATGTGAGCTATCCTTCGTCTACATTTTCTATGTTGTGGCTGAAGAAATCCTAGGAAAAAAACTATGCTTTTCTCTCATAGATGAAAATATCGGTATCTGTATTGGTATTGATTGCAATACAATATCATAATATTAGGCGATTCATATTGGTATTAGAAATATCATAATCCGACAGACAAATATTGACTTTTATATCAGAAACATATCTGGTGTGTTGGCTGATAATTTGAATGTAGCATGATATA
>JAOVVI020018068.1:0-10452 GCA_028571085.2 Nepenthes alata
CTCGTGGTGCTGGGCGCGACACTGGAGGTGCTGGGAGCGACACTCGCGGTGATGGGCGCGACTCTAGAGGTGCTGGGAGCGACACTCGCGGTGCTGGGAGTGACGCCGAAGGTGCTGGGAGCGACACTCGTCGTGCTAGCGCGACACTAGAGGAGCTGGGAGCGACACTCGCAGTACTGGGCGCGACACTGGAGTTGTTGGGTGCGACAATGGCTTCTGGGAGTGACACGGGAGGTTCTTGGAGCGACATTCGCGGTGCTGGGTGCATAACTGGAGTTACTGGGAGCGACATCGGGGTGCTGGGCACGTCACTGGAGGTGCTTCGAGAGACATTCGCGGTGCTGGGCGCATAACTGGAGGTGCTGGGAGCGACACTCGTGGTGCTGGGCACAATACTGGAGGTGCTGGGTGCGACACTGGCGGTGCTGGGTGCGACACTGGAGGTGCTTGGAGCGACACTCGCGGTGCTAGGCGCGATACTGGAGTAGCTGGGATTGACACTTGCGATGCTGGTCGCGACACTGGTGGTGCTGGGAGCGACACTCGTGGTGCTGGGCGTGACACTAGAGGTGCTGGGAGGGACACTGGCGGTGTTGAGAGTGACACTTGAGGTGATAGGAGCGACACATGCGTTGCTGGGCGCGACAATGGAGGAGCTGGGAGCAGCACTCACAGTGCTTGGCGCGACATTGGAGGTGGTGGGAGCAACACTCGGGGTGCTGGGCATGACACTAGAGGTGCTGGGAGTGACACTCGTAGTGCTAGGCATGACACTGGAGGTGCTGGGAGCAACACTGGAGGTGCTGGGAGCATCACCCGGGGTGCTGGGCGTGACACTAGAACTGCTGGGAGTAACACTCATGGTGCAAGGTGGGACACTTGATGTGCTAGGAGCAACACTAGCAGTGCTGGGAGAAGCACTTCGGATGTTGGGAGCGGCACTCGCGGTGCTTGGCGCGACACTAGAGGTGCTGTGAGTGACACTCGTGGTGCTGGGTGCGACGCTGGAGGTACATGGAGTGACACTCGCGGTGCTGGACACAACGCTGGAGGTGCATGGAGCGACACTCGTGGTGCTGGGCGCGACACTGGAGGTGCTGGGAGTGACACTGGTTGTGCAATCACGATACTGGAGGTGCTAGGAGCGACACTCGAAGTGCTTGACACAACACTGGAGTTGCTGGGAGCGACACTCGGGGTGCTGAGCGTGACACTTGAGGTGCTGGGAGTGACACTCGCAGAGCTGGGCGCGACACTGGAGGTGCTGGGACCGACACTGGAGGTGCTAGGAGCGACACTTAGGGTGCTAGGAGCGACACTTAGGGTGCTGGGCGCGACACTGGAGGTGTTGGAACCAACAATCGCGGTGCAATGCACGAAACTGGATGTGCTGGGAGCGACACTAGCGGTGCTGCGCGCAACAGTTGAGGTGCTGGGAGTGACACTCGCTGTGCTAGGCACAACACTGGAGGTGCTGGGAGTGACACTGGCGGTGCTGGGCACGACACTGGAGTTGCTGGGAGCGACAATCGCGGTGCTGGGCGTGACACTGGATGTGCTCGGAGTGACACTCGTGGTGCTGGGCTCAACACTGGAGATACTTGGAGCGACACTCGCAGTGCTGGGCATAAAACTAGATGTGTTGTGAGCGACACTCGCGGTGCTGGGCGCGACACTGGAGGTGCTGTGCGCGGCACTCACGAAGCATGGCTCGACACTAGAGATGCTTGGAGCAAAACTCGCGGTGTTGGGCGCGACACTTGAGGTGCTGCGAGCGACCCTAGCGGTGCCGGTCGCAAACTGGAGGAGCTGGGTGCAACACTGAAGGTGCTTGGAGCGACACTCGTGGTGCTGGGTGCGACACTGGAGTAGCTGGCGGCGACACTTGCGATGCTAGGTGCGACATTGGAGGTTCTGGAAGCGACACTCGGGGTGCTGGGCGCAAAACTAGAGCTGCTGGGAGCGACACTGGCGGTGCTGAGAGTGACACTTGAGGTGCCCGAAGTGACACTTGCCGTGCTGGGTGCAACACTAGAGGTGCTGGGAGCGACATTCACAATGCCGGGCACGACAATGGAGGTGCTGGGAGCAACACTCGCGGTGCTGGGCACGACACTAGAGGTGCAGGGTCCGATGCTGGCGTTGCTAGGTGCAATACTGGAGGTGCTGCGTGCGACACTGGAGGTGCTTCGACCAACACTCGCGGTGCTAGGCGCGACACTGGAGTAGCTAGCAGCGACACATGCGATGCTGGATGCGACACTAGAGGTTCTAGGAGCGACACTCGCGGTGCTGGGCGCGACACTAGAGCTGCTGGGAGCGACACTGTCGGTGCTGAGAGTGACACTTGAGGTGTTGGGAGCAACACTTGCGGTGCTGGGAAAGACAGTGGAGGTACTGGGAGCAACACTCACAGTGCTGGCCGCGACACTGGTGGTGGTGGGAGCAACACTCGGGGTGCTAGGCGTGACACTGGAGGTGCTGGGACTGACACTCGTAGTGCTAGGCGTGACACTGGAGGTGCTGGGAGTGACACTGGAGGTGCTAGGAGCGACACTCGGGGTGCTGGGAGCGACACTCGAAGTGCTGGGAGCAACACTCGCGGTGCAAGGGACGACACTGGATGTGCTGGGAGCGACCTTAGTGGTGCTGGGAGAAGCACTTGTGGTGATAGGAGTGACACTCACGGTGCTTTGCGCGACACTAGAGGTGATGGGAGTGACACTCGCGGTGCTGGGCATGACGCTTGAGGTGCATGGAGCGACACTCGCGGTGCTGGGCGCGACGCTGGAGGTGCATGGAGAGAAACTCACGGTGCTGGGAGCGACACTCGAAGTGCTGGGAGTGACACTCGAAGTGCTGGGCGCGACACTGGAGTTGCTGGGAGCGACACTCGAGTTGCTGAGCGCAACACTGGAGGTGCTGGGAGCGACACTCAGGGTGCTGGGCAAGACACTGGAGGTGGTGGGAGCGATGCTAGTGGTGCTGGCCATGACACTAGAGGTGCTGGGAGCGACACTCACGGTGCTGGGCACTACACTGGAGTTATTGGGAGCGACACTAGCAGTGCTGGGCGCGACGCTGGAGGTGCTTGGAGCGACACTTGCAGTGCTCGGCCCGACGCTGGAGGTGCTGGGAGCGACACTCGCGGGGCTGGGCACGACGCTGGAGGTGCTGGGAGCAACACTGGTAGAGCTAGCGCGACACTGGAGGTGCTGTGAGGGACACTCATAGTGCTGGGAGGGACATTGGAGTTGCTGGGTACGACGCTGGCGTTGGTGGGTGTGACACTGGACGTGCTGGGAGTGACACTCGGGGTGGTGGGAGCGACACTGGAGGTGTTGGGTGTGACACTCGCTATGCTAGGCGCGACACTAGGGGTGCTGGGAGAGACACTCGCGGTGCTGGGCTTGAAACTAGGGATACTTGGAGCGACAATCGCGGTGCTGGGCAGAAAACGGGAGGTGTTGGGAGCGACAGTAGGGGTGCTGGGAGTGATAATGGTTCTGTTTGGCTCGACATTCAAGGAGCTTGGAGTGACACTCGCGGAGCTTGGCGCGGCACTGGAGGAGCTGGGAGCGACACTAGAGGTACTTGAAGCGACATTCACAGTGCTGGGCGCATAACTGGAGGTGCTGGGAGTGACACAGGTGGTGCTGGGCGCATCACTGGAGGTGCTGGGAGCGACACTCGCGGTCCTGGGTGAGATATTGGAGGTGCTGGGAGTGACACTGGTTGTGTTGGGACAGACACTAGAGGAGCTGGGAGCGACACTTACGGTGCTAGGAGCAAAACTGGAGGTGCTGGGGGTGACACTCGCGGTGCTAGGAGCGACACTGGAGGTACTTGGAACGACACTCGTGGTGCTCGGCTAAAAATTTGAGATGTTGGGAGCGACACTTGGGGTGTTGGGTGCGACACTGGATGTGCTGGGAGCGACACTCGCGGTGCTGGGCGGGACACTGGAGGTGCTGGTAGCGACACTCGCGGAGCTGGGCGGGACACTAGGGGTGCTGGGAGCAACACTCGCGGTGCTGAACTCTACAGTGGAGGTGCTGGGATCGACACTCGCTGTGGTGGATGCGACAATGGAGGTGCTGGGAGCGACACTCGCGGTTCTGGACGCGACACTGGAGTTGCTGGGAGTGATACTTGTGGTGCTGGGCGCGACACTGGAGGTGTTGGGAGTGACACTCGCGGTGTTGGGTGTGACACTAGCTGTGCTGGGAGCGACACTTGCGGTGCTGGGAGCGACACTTATGGTGCTGGAGGCAACACATGCGGTGCTGGGCAAGACACTGGAGGTGCTAGGAGTAACACTCACAGTGCTGGGTGGGACACTAGAGGTGTTGGGAGCAACACTCGCGGTGCTGGGCGCGACATTGCAGGTGCTCGGTGCGACGCTGGCGTTGCTGGGCGCGACATTGGAGGTGCTGGGAGAGACAGTCAGGGTGTTAGGCATGACACTGGAGGTGCTGGGAGTGACTCTCGGGGTGCTGGGAGTGACACTAGAGGTGCTGGGAGCGACACTCGCAGTGCTGGGCCCGACACTGGAGCTACTGGGAGCGACACTAGAGGTGCTGGGAGCGACACACGGGGTGTTTGACACGACACACGGGGTGCTTGGCGCGACACTGGAAGTGCTAATAGCAACACTCGCGGTGCTGGGTGCGACACTAGATCTGTTGGGATCGACACTAGCGGTGCTAGACGTAACAATTGAGGTGCTGAGAGCGAGACTCGCGTTGCTATGTGCGACACTGGAGGTGCTGGGAGCGACACTTGCAGTGCTGGGGACGACACTGGAGGTGCTGGGAGCGACACTCGCGGTGCTGGGCGCGATGCTGGAGGTGTTGGGAGTGACACTCGCGGTGATGGGAGCGACACTGGAGGTGCTGGGAGCGACACTCGTGGTGCTAGCGCGACATAGGATGTGCTGGGAGCGACACTCGTTGAGCTGGGCGAGACACTGGAGTTGGTGGGTGCGACACTGGCGTTGCTGGGCATGAAACTAGACGTGCTGGGAGCGACACTCGGGGTGCTGGGCGCGACACTAGAGGTTTTTGGAGCGACACTCGCGGTGCTGGGTGCGACTCTGGCGGTGCTGGGAGCGACACTCGCGGTGCTGGGCGTGACACAGGTGGTGCTGGGAGTGACACTTGCGGTGCCGGGCTCGACACTGGAGGTGCTTGGAGCGACAATCGTGTTGCTGGGCACAAAACTTGAGGTGCTCGGAGTGACACTAGGAGTGATGGGTGCGACACTGGAGGTGCTGGGAGTGATATTGGTTGTGTTGGGCGCGACACTGGAGGAGCTGGGAGCGACACTCGCGGCGCTGGGTGAGACACTAGAGGTATTGGGATTGGCACTGGAAGTGCTTGGAGTGACATTCGCGGTGCTAGGTGCAAAATTGGAGGTGCTGGGAGTGACACTCGGGGTTTAGGTCGCGACACAGTAGCTGCGTGGAGCGACACTCGCGGTGCTGGGCGTGACAATGGAGGTGCAGGGAGCAACACAGGCTATGCTGGGATAAAAACTGGAGGTGCTGGGAGCGACATTCGCGGTGCTAGGTGAAAAATTTGTGGTGCTGGGAGCGACACTCGGGGTGCTGGGTGCGACACTAGAGCTGCTAGGAGCGACACTGCCGATGCTGAGAGTGACACTTGACGTGCCCGGAGCGACAGTTGCAGTGCTGGGCACGACACTGGAGATGCTGGGAGCGACACTCACAGTGCTGGGCACGACACTGGAGGTGCTGGGAGCAACACTGGCGGTGCTGGGAGCGACACTAGAGGTGCAGGGTACGATGCTGGTGTTACAGGGCGCAACACTGGAGGTGCTGGGTGCGACACTGGAGGTGCTTGGACCGACACTCGCGGTGCTAGGTGCGACACTGGAGTAGCTAGGAGCGACACTTGCGATGCTAGGCGCGACACTAGAGGTTCTGGGAGTGACACTCGCGGCACTGAGAGTGACACTTGAGGTGCTGTAAGCGACACTTGCGGTGCTAGGCGCGACACTGGAGGTGCTGGGAGCGACACTCACAGTGCTTGGCGTGACACTCGATGTGCTGGGAGCAACAATCGGGGTGCTGGGCGTGACACTGGAGGTGTTGGGAGTGACACTCGTAGTGCTAGGCATGACACTGGAGGTGCTGGGAGCGACACTGGAGGTGCTGGGAGAGTCACCCGGGGTGCTGGGCGCGACACTAGAAGTGCTGGGAGTAACACTCACGGTGCAAGGTGGGACACTGGATGTGCTAGGAGCGACACTAGCGGTGCTGGGTGAAGCACTTGTGGTGCTGGGAGCGGCACTCGCGGTGCTTGGCGCGAAACTAGAGGTGCTGTGAGTGACACTCGTGGTGCTGGGCGCGACGCTGGAGGTGCATGGAGTGACACTCGTGGTGCTGGGCACGATGCTGGAGGTGCATGGAGCGACACTCGTGGTGTTGGGCACGACACTAGAGGTGCTGGGAGCGACACTGGTGG
The DNA here is from genome assembly GCA_028571085.2 of Nepenthes alata. Classification (NCBI taxonomy): domain Eukaryota; kingdom Viridiplantae; phylum Streptophyta; class Magnoliopsida; order Caryophyllales; family Nepenthaceae; genus Nepenthes; species Nepenthes alata. The sequence goes on from JAOVVI020018068.1 coordinate 6,489, forward strand.
TGCAAGCACGATACTGGAGGTGCTAGAGGCGACACTCGAAGTGTTGGACGCGACACTGGAGTTGCTGGGAGCGACACTCGGGGTGCTGAGCGTGACACTTGAGGTGCTGGGAGCGACACTCGGGGTGCTGGGCAAGACAATGGAGGTGGTGGGAGCAACATTGGCGGTGCTGGGCATTACACTGGAGGTGCTGGGAGCGACACTCACGGTGCTGGGCGCAACAATGGAGGTGCTGGGAGCGACCCTCGTGGTGCTGGGCGCGACGCTGGAGGTTCTTGGAGCGACACTCGTGGTGTTAATCGCGACGCTAGAGGTGCTCGGAGTGACACTTGCGGGGCAGGGCGCGACGCTGGAGGTGCTGGGAGCGACACTCGCGGTGCTGGGCGCGACACTAGAGGTGTTGGGAGCGACACTCGTTGTGCAAGGTGCGACACTGGAGGTGCTGGGAGCGACACTTGTGGTGGTAGCGCGACACTGGAGGTGCTGGGAGTGACACTCGCAGTGCTGGGCGCGACATTGGAGTTGCTGGGTGCGACACTGGCTTTGCTGGGCATGAAACTGGACGCGCTGGGAGCGACACTCGGGGTGCTGGGCGTGACACTGGTGGTGGTGGGAGCGACACTCGCGGTGCTAAGCGTGACACTCGCGGTGCTAGGCGCGACACTCGTGGTGCTGGGAGCGACACCCGCGGTGCTGGGCGTGACACTGGAGGTGTTGGGAGCAACACTCACGGTGCAGGGCTCGACACTGGAGATGCTTGGAGCGACACTCGCAGTGCTGGGCATAAAACTGGAGGTGCTTGGAGCGACCCTTGGGGTGCTGTGAGTGATACGGGTTTTGTTGGGCGCGACACTGGAGGAGCTTGGAGCGACACTCGCGGAGCTTGGTGCGACACTAGAGGAGCTGGGAGCGACACTTGAGGTACTTGGAGCGACATTCACGGTGCTGGGTGCATAACTGGAGGTACTGGGAGCGACACGAGGGGTGCTGGGCGCATCACTGGAGTTGCTGGCTGCGACACTCGTGGTCCTAGGCGAGATACTGGAGGTGCTGGGAGTGACACTGGTTGTGTTGGGCGCGACACTAGAGGAGCTGGAAGCGAAACTTCCGGTGCTGGGCGCGACACTGGAGGTGCTGGGGGCGACACTCGCAGTGCTAGGGGCGACACTTGAGGTACTTGGAGCGATACTCGCGGTTCTAGGAGCGACACTGGAGGTACTTGGAGCGACACTCGCGGTGCTGGGTAAAAAACTGGAGATGCTGGAAGCGACACTCGAGGTGCTGGTAGCTACACTGGATGTGCTAGGAGCGACACTCTCGGTGCGGGGCTCGACACTAGAGGTTCTGGTAGCAATACTCGCGGAGCTGGGCGGGACACTGGAGGTGGTGGAATCAACACTCGCGGTGCTGGACGCGATAGTGGATGTGCTGGGATCGACACTCTTTGTGGTGGGTGCGACACTGGACGTGCTGGGAGCGACACTCGCGGTGCTGGACGCGACACAGGAGTTTCTTGGAGTTACACTTGCGGTGCTAGGCGCGACATTGGAGGTGCTGGGCGCAACCCTGGAGCTACTGGGAGGGACCCTCGCGGTGCTAGGTGTGACACTAAAGGTGCTGGGAGCGACACTGGCAGTGCTGGGAGCGACACTTGCGGTGCTGGAAGTGACACTTGCGGTGCTGGGCAAGACACTGGAGGTGTTGGGAGCGACACTCACAGTGTTGAGTGCGACACTGGAGGTGCTGGGAGCGACACTCGCGGTGCCAGGTGTGACACTGGAGGTGCTGGGTGCGACGCTGGCATTGCTGGGTGCGACATTGGAGGTGCTGGGAGCGACAGTCGGGGTGCTGCGTGTGAGACTGGAGGTGTTGGGAGCGACAGTAGGGTTGCTGGGAGTGATACTGGTTCTGTTGGGCGCGACATTCAATGAGCTTGGAGCGACACTCGCGGAGCTTGGCGCGGCACTAGAGGAGCTGGGAGCGACACTGGAGGTACTTGAAGCGACATTCACAGTGCTGGGCGCATAACTAGAGGTGCTGGGAGTGTCACAGGGAGTGCTGGGCGCATCACTGGAGGTGCTAGGAGCGACACTCGCGGTCCTGGGTGAGATACTGGAGGTGCTGGGAGTGACACTGGTTGTGTTGGGAGCGACACTAGAGGAGCTGGGAGCGACACTTGCGATGCTGGGCGCGACACTGGAGGTGCTAGGGGCGACACTCGCAGTGCTACGGGCGACACTGGAGGTACTTGGAGCGATACTCGCGGTGCTAGGAGCGACACTGGAGGGACTAGGAGCGACACTGGAGGTACTTAGAGCGACACTCGCGGTGCTGAGCGGAAAACTGGAGATGCTGGAAGCGACACTCGGGGTGCTGGGCGCTACACTGGATGTGCTGGCAGCGACACTCTCGGTGCTGGGCGCGACAGTAGAGGTTCTGGTAGCGACACTCACGGAGCTAGACGGGACACTGGAGGTGGTTGGAACAACACTAGCGGTGCTGGACACGACAGTGGATGTGCTGGGATCGACACTCTCTGTGGTGGGTTCGACACTGGAGGTGCTGGGAGCGACACTCGCGGTGCTGGACGTGACACAGGAGTTTCTGGGAGTGACACTTGTGGTGCTAGGTGTGACACTAGAGGTGCTGGGCACAACACTGGAGTTGCTGGGATGGACCCTCGCGGTGCTGGGAGCGACACTAGAGGTGCTGGGAGCGACACTGGCGGTGCTGGGAGCGACACTTGCGGTGCTGGAAGCGACACTTAAGGTGCTGGGCAAGACACTGGAGGTGTTGGGAGCGACACTCACAGTGCTGAGCGCGACACTGGATGTGCTGGGAGCGACACTCGTGGTGCCGGGTGTGACACTGGAGGTGTTGGGTGCGACGCTGGCATTGCTGGGGGCGACAATGGAGGTGCTGGGAACGACAAACGGGGTGCTGCGTGTGAGACTAGAGGTGCTGGGAGCGACTCTCGGGATGCTGGGAGTGACACTGGAGGTGCTGAGAGTGACAGTGGAGGTGCTGGAAGCGACACTGGAGGTGCTGTGAGCGACACAAGGGGTGCTTGGGGCGACACTGGATGTGCTGGGAGCAACCATTGCGGTGCTGGGCATGACACTAGATGTGCTGGGATCGACACTGGCGGTGCTGGGCGCAACACTTGAGGTGCTGGGAGTGACACTCGCATTGCTGGGTGCGACACTGGAGGTGCTAGGAGCGATACTCGCGGTGCTAGGCGTGACGCTGGAGGTGCTCGGAGCGACACTCGCGGTGCTGGGCGTGACGCTGGAGGTGCAAAGAGCAACACTTGCGGTGCTGGGCGCGACGCTGGAGATGCTGGGAGCGACACTCGTGGTGCTAGCACGGCACTGTAGGTGCTGGGAGCGACACTCGTAGAGTTGGGGGAGACACAGGAGTTGCTGGGTGGGACACTGGCGTTGCTGGGCGTGACACTGGACGTGCTGGCAGCGACACTCGGGTTGCTCGGTGCGACACTAGAGGTTTTGGGAGTGACACTCGCGGTGCTTGGCACGACACTTGGGGTGCTGGGAGAGACACTCGCGGTGCTGGGCGTGACACTGGAGGTGCTTGGAGCGACACTCGCGGTGCAGGGCTCAACACTGGGGATGCTTGGAGTGACACTCGCGGTGCTGGGTACAAAACTGGAGGTGCTAGGTGCGACACTGTGCTGGGAGTGATACTGGTTGTGTTTGGCGCGACACTGGAGGAGCACGGAGCGACACTCGCGGCACTGGGCGAGACAGTAGAGGTGCTGTGATTGATACTGGAAGTGCTTGGAGTGACATTCGCGGTGCTAGGTGCAAAATTGGAGGAGCTGGGAGCGATAGTCGAGGATCTGGGCGCGACACTAGAGGTGCGTGGAGCGACACCCGTAATGCTGAGCGCGACAATGGATGTGTAGGGAGCAATACAGGCTGTGCAGGGATAAAAACTTGAGCTG
>JAOVVI020018070.1:0-10452 GCA_028571085.2 Nepenthes alata
CTATCTTGGAGAAGAGTTTGTACAATCCGGGATTTATGTGAGAGAATTTGTAACACCATTTATTCTAGTGGAAAATAAAACTGTTTAGGTATCTTAATTAATTGTCATTGTTAAGGAATTTTAGAGGTTGTTCACATGTCTTGGGGTGTTCAGGATGTGTTGATGTTGGATTCAAATATGCTATCCTGGAGAAGAGTTTGTACAATTCGGGATTTATGTGAGAGAATTTGCAACACCATTTATTCTAGTAGAAAATAGAATTGTTTGGGTACCTTAATGAATTGTCATTATTAAGGAATTTTAGAGATTGTAATGAAATATTTTTATTTTGTGTGAAAACATGGAAGGAAGATAGAGACTTGTTCTAAACAGTCAAGGTAAGATACTAATTTATTGCACTACAATTATCCTTTTTCTTTCTGTCATATAAATTTTCTTCTGTCACATCTAATACAATCACCTTTTGTGGCAGGAATGACTATTAATTTTTGGAAGACTTGATTAAAAAAAATTGACAGACAATCAATGATGGAGTGCAGTCCATTTTTTATTAATAGAAAAAGGTATGTATGGCAGAAACCTAAGCCAAATCATGTGCTTTTTTTTTTTTAGATAATGAAGGTATATTTGCTTTAGTAATGTGGACAAATTTGAAATGCTGATTTTTATAATGACCTAGCAACCCGTGCATGTTAAATATTATTTCAAAGATATAAAAAGTGATCTTTCTTCCAACTTCATTAAGTTTAGGGTAGCTGAACTTAATCAGATACTATAGATTGATTTTACAGGAAATTGAATTTGTTGTCATTTCTTACACAGAATTGATGTGAATGTGATGATTATGTGATGGAATAAAAACCCTACTCTGATGAAAAAAAAGGAGTACAATGTAATATGCAATTATTTTGTTTTTGACTCAAGTAACATAACAAATTATGGCATCAAACTCGTCACAAATCCAAGAAAAAGCAGCTAAAGTTTCAAACCCTGTAGCCAAGCTAGGTTGTTCCTATTGCAAGCAGTTAATGATTCGAACCAACATGTGCTAAAGACACAACCATCCGAACTTGCAGCATATTGGTGTAGTAAGGTTAGAAGGATAGCTTACAGGGTGAACATTTACAGAACTATATGGTATGTCCACGGAGGCATGAAGGTTATGGAAGGTATGACGGATATGGATCATATTAGGGAAGCAACCTTTCTACAACGTAAAGGTAAGGTTGCATATATCTTATCCCTCTTATATTTCTCTTGATCATTGATGAAAATATCAGTTAATACGTATCATATCAGCTAATATGTATCGACATCAGGCCCCCAATACCGATATTTTTTTATATCACAATAATATCGCGATATATTTTTGTATTAACTAACACAACGAATATATCAGTTGATATTCAAAATGTATGCCAATTCGGCTGATATATCGACTAATATGGTCCTGTCTGCTTATGATTTTTTAGATTTTTTTCAACCCGACAATCTGATACTGATAATATTATCGGATATGTCTGATATCAATATAATTACGGCCAATATGATATTTGTATTTTCATCCATGCTCTTGATAGCTTTTTTGGTGGGTTTAATAGTGTATTACATAGGATGAAGTCATAGAGAGACAATTCTTGATGCATACTACAAAATATCATAAAATAAAAGACTACATCACAAATTGTTGTTATGTATCTCCCACATTAGCTAGCTTATCTACTACTTGTTTCCCCGGGCAATTGTGGTGAATATGTACTTCAACCGACTTGTGGATAATATCCTTGCAATTATTATCAAGTATAGGAGCAAGAGTGTGACAATTACTACGATTTAGACATTTTTGTTGTATGATGAAACTTTGATTGATTGTAGATTTATGTAAATGTAACATAATTCTTGTTGTTATGTATCTCCCACATCAGCTAGCTTATCTACTACTTGTTTCCCCGGGCAATTGTGGTGAATGTGTACTTCAACCGACTTGCGGATAATATCCTTGCAATTATCAAGTATAGGAGCAAGAATGTGACAATTACTATGATTTAGACATTTTTATTGTATGATGAAACTTTGATTGATTGTAGATTTATGTAAATGTAACATAATTCTTGTGAGATTGCATGGAGAAATCGGGTTCGATGTATTCTCTTATAAGTTTTTAGAATGCTTTAAGCTCTCGAGCTGCATAAGAGTATGCTCAGGTACTACAAATACTTAGGTTTAAAATTGTAGTATCCTTCCTCCTTCCCAACTATAACAGGAACTTCCTTCTTGGACCTTTCATCTTTGTGTAATTGCATTATGTTAGCTTTCTCTTAATTGTTTTGAGCTCTTCTGTTTATGATTTCTTGGTTTAAGATGTTTAGGATGAGAAGGTTAGATTTGTGGATACATAATACAAATATTGAGACAAAGCCTCTTTATGATTTGTTTGGGTGGAAATAAACAGAGCCCCGACTTCAGTTTATGACTAAGTTGGCATTAGTTCTATATAGTTGAATAAGAAAGAGACTGAGGTAGGCCCATTGGTTTGATCTTTCTATGTGTCCCTGTGCATCTAGGGCATATTATTTTGCTTGCTTTATGTGGTTCTCCTTTTATTATATCCTCTTAAAATTTATATATTTTATACATGCTGTCTTTTGTTGTAGTATTTATTCTGCTGAGACAAATAGATGGCTTTTTTGTCTTTTTAAGGTTGTCCTATTATGAATTCGGACTAAAGTAGATATAATTAATTATGAGTTATAAAATAAAATTTTCAAAATAATATAACAAATCCAAACTCGTGCGTAACAAAACAGACTATAAAATCTCATCATCCAACAATAATAAATAGAACCCAAAACCCATCATAAAAATCTCATCGGACAATTGTCCGAACGGTATAACAAATGACCTGCTATCCAAAGTCGTAAGGGAGGAACAAATCCAATGTATATACATATCGGTTATACAAACTTACCCCATGGGTCTACATTTGGCTAATTCGAAATACCAAAAATAAATCTGATACAAATTTAAACCAAAACAAAGCTAAACTCACCAAAATAAACGAATGCTATGATCAAATCACGCCGAAACTCTTGCACAATATCCAAGCCCACTAATTTGAAAGGATAAGAAGCAAAAAGTGAGTCTAAAATTTAATAAGTATCAGTATCATATGTATAATAAACAGTAGTGTCTGAAATCAGAGGGAGAGTATAAACAAAATCAAAATTGGTAAAAGATACAAATCTGAAAACCCAATATCGAAAGTCATGAGGGTAGTCTCGTACTTAAATCAGAGTTCGAATCAAAATATAGTCCCATCCCGTACTTATAACAAATCGTGATCCGGTGTCAAATCACATAATCCAAATCATATACGAATTCATATGAAACATATACTAAACGAAACAAAGTCCGAATCCAAATCACATACAAATAAACAAAGGCCAAAACAAAATCATATTAATCGAAACATGTTCCGGAAGAAATCACATATCTAAATATATAAGACTGACCAAATCTCAACCGTGGACAAACTTGCAAATCTTAGATCAAAGTCTAAATATAAATCCATGCAAAAATATAAAATATACACAAAATCGGAGAACCAAAAGCCAAACGATCAACTTGGGAAAGGGTTACATATACATCCGGTAATCTTAAGCCATATCAACTACTATTTAGACTCATCGGTAGGACCATCTATGTATTCTGTCTCCATATACAAGGAATGTGCTCACTATGTTTTACCACTCATAACTTTGATGTAACTTCAAGTTTACTATATATATTAGGACGCCCGAATATATTAATTTTTCATTCAATTCACTTATGATAGTTCTAATTAAAATGCAAACGGAGTGAGTCATCTATAAACAAAGTCTTTTTCTACCGGTGGAAAAGGGAGTCAAATATTTTTCTCGTCGAGAACGAAGCTCTCCCTGTCCGAAGAGCTTATCAGATAGAGACCTCGATCCTCAGGCAGCAATACATGAGTACTAATGCCCGGCCCATGCAAGTTTCATAATTTTTTTCATACAAATATACTGATATTAAAATATATAGCCTTAAATATTTACCTAGTTTTTCATAAAATAATAAAACCCTCAAATACTTATAAAACTCGAACAAAACCCCCAAACGATCGATAATAATATCTTGCATGCACAAAGAAGACAAATAAATTAAATAAAAAGAGCATACATGAATATTAAACCTCCAGATCACAAGCAAAACTTATTAGATATTAAAATAGACTAAGGATAGAGTTTATAGATGCCTGCCTTAACCTTATACCAAGCTGATCTGATATAATATTTACCCATTCTCTACTTCCTCTCTCATCATCTTTCCTCTCTCTCTCTCTCCTCTCTTCCTTTTTTGTGCGAAATTGATGGACAGTGGCTTGCTACGGCACTTAAATACATTGAACGATGCTTGAGTGCTACCTCAGGCATGCCTCGAGCCCCAAGACCACGACTTTCAATGCCCGAGTGCCGCCTCGGGTGCAAGCCCATGGCAATCTACACTCAGACGCCAATCGGGCGCACTTTAGGCGCCAACCGATTGATTCGAATTCTTTTAAAATTTCACAATATGTAATTAATTCCAATAAAATCAAATAAACTAAAACGATAAATATTACCAAAATAAATTAAATGGATATTTATGACAGTGCTACATCCTGATAAACCTTTGACATATCTAGGTATATTTATGACAGTCTCCTTATATGAAACACAAGAAAATGATAAAAGCCAATTTACTAAACTTACTAGGAATATAATTTCTATTCGAGTCACTCCTAACTATTTCATTTTGCTAAATTAACAATTTCTTTCGTTCATGGGTTAGGAGGAGCAAATAAGATACCACTGCTACTTTTAGAAGAAATTGTAGCATACAATGTAGATGGCGTAAAGGATTTCTCATATAACTTACAGCATTTATTTTGGGTGTATCCAACTCCACTATAATGAAAGCATGTCGGTTTTTTGTCACCACTATGGTCACCTCGATTCCCTCTATCTATTCCACGTCCACCCACTTTACCTATAAATGAGGAATGGGTCACAAAAGCCTTTTGATTAGGAAGACTGACAATTATTAATGGTGAAGCCTTGCGGTCAACTCGTAAAATTTGAGAGAGTATATTAATTAATGAAGTGACCTTAGAGTTTGCTAAAATTTGGGATCAAATAGATTCAAAGGCAACTTTCAGGTTGGTAAGAAAGTATAGAACAACTAGTTGTTCACATTACTCTCACATTTGCTTTATATCAATGGTGATGTATAAATACATTCAGTTCCTCATAAATCATCTTGATGGCGGCATAGTAATCAATTACATTTGAATCCTTCTATTCCACACAAAAACACTTACATTAAACATCATTGACATGTTCTATTTCCTAGAGTAAAGAATTTATGGATAATTCCAGAATTCCTTATCAATATCGATATGTGTGATCAAAACAACATCTTTTGTTCCGTAAAATTAATCAACTAAGTGTATAGGCAATCATTTTTATGTAGCCATGCTCAAGCCTCAAAGGATCCATGTTAAAATCAGGAGGATTGTCAGTGAGGTGGTCCTTCTTATGAAATCCTCGAATAACTAATATTTTATCTTCCAACAATGCTAATAATTCGTCCAATCTAGACATTGATTTGTAATTCGAGAAGAAATGAGTATAATAATTTCAAAGACAATGACTTTGGATTCATTCGTTCAAATAGGAATACTTCCACTAGATATATTTCTAATCTTATACCATGTTCTAAATGTATGAAAAATACCGCACAACAAACCAAAACAAATACTATAAAAACCCAAACACTTATTGCCGCACAAAAAAAAAAAAACATGTTAATGGCCCTTCTGCAGCATCATTGTCTGATTGCTAGACCAAAGCACCACAAAGAAATCGCACACCACAGCACCAAAGGAAACACCTATTAATCCACACTCAGCAATAGAGGAAGAAATCACACATAGCATTGTTGAAGATGGGATTTGGGCTTGCGCACCAGGGAAAGGAAGTTACACATCAAGGAAATTAAACGCCAAGAACTAGACACCATTAGAACACTAAATGAGGAAGAAAAATTGAATGATTTGCTTCAATCACATGCTAAAACCTTTCTCAACTGTAGGCAACGCTCAAATGCATAAGAAACTAAACATTAAAGGCAAAGATTTGTTGAATGGACCAAGAACATTGCATATTTCGGTTTTTTTAGCGAAATCTTAGATTCAAAGTAGATGGCTCAATGAGATATAAACATAAAAACCATCTTGAGGCTTTTGATGCACAAAGCAAGGCGCGCCGATTTCATCTAGGGTCAGTGGCAATAAAGGACAACCTTTAACTGAAGGAAAGAAGATAAATTCATTTGGTGAAAACCCCTTATTTTCAAAGGTTATAAGAATAAACATATTTATAGACACTTTTACAACTTTATATTGGACTAAAATATCCTTAATTATGGTTTACTATTCTTAAGGGCTAGGATTAGGTTGTAGAATTAAATTAAAGACAATTGAAATAATTTGAACTTTAAGATGATTAACTAATCTCAAATAAAACCCATTCAATAATGAAAGTAATGATTTTTATGAAGTTTTTATCTCAAGACTCCAACTTTGCAAGTGATAGTGCATTGGAAGATTTCATATTTTAGATTGTTCTTTTCAAACTAACAATACTGCCAATAGAAGAGCTTAACACATTAAGCTATTTTAATAACTTAGAATCTTGAACTGAGTGCTAAAGTTTCTAACTGTCATTAGTCATTAACCTTATTTAAGCACAGAATGGTTTAGCTTAACCATCAACCTTCTTTAATTAATGGAGGGCTTCAGCTGATTCTTTTGAAACCAACAACACGGGTGATTCAAGAGTCTAACATACTAGTGTATCATGATAAAATATCATTCAAAATTTAATCAATATTATTTGAGTCCTAAAGTTTCTTACTTACATTACTCATCAATCTTATTTTATTGTCAAAAGATAAAATATTGAAAGCATGGTACAAGTTCGCAATGACATTACATTAAGATGGTGAATTTAGAAGACTATGTATTTAAAATAACAATTATCAAATGAAAGATTCAAAATTTGTATCAAAACTGACCAAAGTTGAAAAACAATCACTACTTTATGCAACTATCCTAAACGTACAAGAATAGAGTATTGTATCGGTTGTAAGAGATGTAAATTTACATGTCCAATAGATTTTTCGAGTCTTCCAATTGAAACATGAAAACATGACTGAATTGGTGCCCAACATTTAGATGATTGAATCACCAGCCAAACTGTAACTTAAAAAATAAAGATTACCTACAATTCAAATCAACAAGACAACAATACACTTTGCTAGTTTTGAAAGCATCAAATATAGTTGCAAGTTGCTGAATGTAGAACACATATTTCTTACTGGTTTATAAAGAAAAATAGAATTTTCACTTGTTAAATTGAATAAAATGCGTACATAAATTCATATACTTTGTTACAATTTGACAGAAAAAACACCAACTTAGAGCAGAAACAATTCAGATAATCAGCAACTGCTGGACAGATTCAAACAAATTCACTTGCAGCCTTAGTCTGGTTGAGTTTTGGCAAACAAACAACACTCCAAACACACTCTAAGACACCTTCCTACACTATACCAAAATTTCCTATAAAAAAAATGCAAAAAATTGAGTTCTTCTACCTAGAACTACTCCTAAAAAGGCTATTTAGATCTAATTTTCAAATGCTGCTGAAAGCAACTTTTGTTTTGGGATTTCTGTCTCCCCGTTTCTCTTTTTTGCACGCCTCTTAGCCTTTATTAAATAGGAAGAATGTAGGTTAGATTTGTGTGATGTCCTTTCGTTATTCTCCCTTAGATTGGTAGACAATTCTTGCCATTTTCCTTGCATGGTTGATTTTGGCTGCCCAGTTTCTCTCTTTTTGCTGCCATGTGATCTTATTTCTCCCTTTTTTTTTTTACCATGCTTTGGTTTGTTATTTTGTTCATAAGACTTATTTGCCTTTGGTATTTTTCACTAAACTTTGTTTTTCTTTTTCCTTTTTTCTATTTCCTCTGCCTTTTCTTTAAATGCATAGGCAGGTTTTTGATATTGTGATGAATGCGGCCTCATATGTGTCCAAGTATTTTCTTTATTTTTGCCTATAAGTCCTCCTTTTGAGGCCTTGACACCTTTAAAAGCATATTTACCACTAGATGAATCTACATTAGGCAAAACATTAGTGTTTATCTGTAATAATAGGCAATCTTTTGAGCTTGTGATGATTGGGCTCTCATGTCTATCCAAGTGTTTTCTTTATTTTTGCCTATAAGTCCCCTTTTTAAGGTTTTGATATCTTTAAAAATACATTTATCACTAAATGAATCTACATTAGGCAAAACATTAGTGCTTATTTATAGCCTTAGCATATTTTGTTTATTTATTTTTTTATTTGTTAATTATCCTTATGGTTTGAATCTTTCTTAGTGCTACATTGATGCAATGTAAAATACTCCACAAGGATTTCAAATCTATTTGAGAAAACAAATTAGGTCCTAATGTTATCAACATGGGCTCTAACTTCTGCTCTTCACTTGTCTAAAGTCGTGATGATCTTGGAGGAAAATATCAATATTAATATCAGTTGCAATCATATCGGTATTGGACATATTAGATAATATGTATTGAAATTAAATATATTTGACGTTTTTTTAATTCGTAAGTTGAGAGACCCATATTGATCGATATATCGATTTTATTAGCTAATATATCCTTAATCTCTTCGCTATCTTTCCCCTTTCTGTTTCTTCGCTATCTTCCTCTTTTTTGTCCTTTTTTTGCTGACATGATAATTCATTTATTTTTTTATATTGCTTATTGTTATTTATCTGTAGTTCAAGATGATATAAACTATAGCGTGATATTATTATAGTATCCAAAAATATCGGAGTCTCTAATATCGACACATATCTGCAGATAGGCATCATAATTGGCTAATATCTGTGTCCATGAATATAAAAAAAACTCAGTCATTTTGATTAAGTAGTAAGCTTGCTTGATTTTCACATATCTTAATGCTTACGTATGTGGTTTTATATATTCTTTATGATATTATTATTAAAAAACTAGCTGCCTTATTTGTTACAATGGTTGAAATGCTGAGGGATTTCCAATCTACTAACAGAGTACTCCTTATTGTATTTGTGGAAGCCAAACTCCTAAGAGACAAAGTTGAAAGAGTAAAACTTTGGTAGATATTTTATTTCTATGGTTTCTTTTGTTTTCATTTCTATTGAAGCTTATTGTTGTTTTGAATTCTTATTTTTCCAACTCCCTACCACTTGCAAATCTGCCCCAAATAAAGACCTTTGAATTGTTGTTTTGAATTCTTATTGTATTTGTGGAAGCCAAACTCCTAAGTGACAAAGTTGAAAGGGTAAAAGTTTGGTAGATATTTTATTTCTATGGCTTCTTTTGTTTTCATTTCTATTGAAGCTTATTGTTGTTTTGAATTCTTAATTTTCCAACTCCCTACCACTTGCAAATCTGCCCCAAATAAAGACCTTTGAAACTTGTTTGTCTTAAATCTCATTACTGACATTTAGGCTTACTTTTGAATTGTGTGAGAACTATCAATAACCCCAGTTATTTAAATAAAATAAATTTTGATGAAGTTCCAATGGACCTAGAGTGATGGCAGACTTCCATTATCCCGTTTCATGTGTTCATAGTTCCATCGGTTATTAATTTCCCATGATGTTTGATTATTTATGTTGGAATACCTACATTAAAATTTACAAAACCAAGTTACTTAGAGTATTAATTCCCGCAATGGGTCAATTTTTCTACCCAAGGAGTTCCATTGAGCTCCAAGAAGAAATGACAGCTAAAATGACCAAGTTGAAGGATTATTAATAAGAATGATCTTCATTTTATGCTGAATCATATATTTTTTCTACTAAACCTATAGGCTCTAACCTTACCTTGGTTCTCAATAATGCTAAGTTATCTTTAGTTATTTTAGTAGAATCTACTCGTAAGGTTTAAATAACTTTATTTAATATTTTTCTTACCTTTTTGTGATGACGTCGGGTTAGTAGATTTTATAAAAGTGATTCTTGCATATACAAATTTGATATATTATTAATTACTTAAAATTTCATCTAATTGAACCTAAAACACATCATCTTTGAGTACAACTTGGGTGACATTTGTCCAAGGTCATGTCTAGTTAGATTGAAATGGGCAGAACATAATAAAATTGCTAAATTTAAGGTTCTAACCTTTGAATAAAAAGTTAAAATTACTTCTATTTTTCTCAAACTTTACAGTGTGATATGGAAAAAATTTTTAGATTATAAAATTACTGGAATTTTGGGTATGTTTTGGAATACCAAAAATTAAGTCATTAAACTTCTAGATTTTAATTTTATGTT
>JAOVVI020018071.1:0-10451 GCA_028571085.2 Nepenthes alata
TAAAACTGAGGTAATTGAGAATTAGGTGGCAGAAGAAATTCGGTGAAGAGCGAATGGAAGAAAATTCATAGATATTTAGTGGGAGAGGTATTTTAATGATTAACAAATTATTTATTTATTACACATCTGACCGTTGTTTGTGCTGCGATCGGATAACCGTTGTTTACATGTATATATATTTATATTTATATGGGCCAGTATGAAATGATATCAACGTGGGCCACCAGACGGCGGCTCGGCACTATCTATAGTAGTGGGCCACGATATTTGTCCATGGATATTTGAATATTTTTAAAAAATATAGTATGAAATATTTTATTGTTTTTTGAAATATTAAAAAATCTAGATATTCATGGTATGATAAAAAATAAAAATATTACTTGTGTAAATTCTGGCCTTCAAATTAAGTTTCAAAATTAAAAAAATGAATAACGAAAACTGCTATACATACATCACCGTATGGGGGAGTAGGTGATTAAATGGAGATGCCTTTTAAATTTCTAATTCGTCTCTGTTACGTTTTCTTTGATTTTCATTTGAGAAACAGGTTGAAGGTCACTTTTCACATTTCAAGTAACGGTCACCCTGACGCAAGCATTTGTATTTGAAGAACTCAGGAAATTGAATACCCAGAAGTAGACAGCTGGAATAAACATGCTTCCCCGTCACTCAACGCGATGTTCTCATCGGCAGTTCGTAGAACAAAAGAGATGGCTCCAAATTATCCCAACGGGAACGTTATCAATACTCGTTTATACAAAGAAAATAAGAACTGAAATAAAAAGATGACCCATGTTTGCATAAACAGTGGGTAGGAATAATCTGTATATCAAAATTACGGGTAACACTACAAATCATTAAAACTAATTTGAAAACTCAATTCGCATTTGTTTTAAACAAAAATCTCTTTTAGAATAACGCATATAATCTCCTTTGTAGACTCGGTGCTCATAGCCAGCCACCCCTCTTACTCCACCTAGATCACGATCTATCACATTTAAGAACCCATCAGAGGATAATAGCAAATTCCATAGGATTTAAGTCATAATGATTAAATTAGCCAACCCCTGCCAACACCTAGGAAACTGAACTCAAGCTCTTCGGCCAAAATGGGATGCTTGTTATTCATTAAAAAAAGGAAAAAGTTTTTTGGGAACTTTCTAAACAATATGGGACGGTGGGTGGACTTTTTTCTATCAAATAGGCTGTAAAGACCAGTCTATACAACCCTACGTAAACGTAGAAAACTTTCTTACGGAGGTAATAATTTTGTGAGGACAGAAATGGTGTGGTGAAACTAGATACACAAATCCGGAACGAAGACCAGTTGAGCCCACAGACCATTAGTTTAAGGAAGATTGACTGATTATGATCAGAAATCAGAAAAGGCAGAAACCCAGAGTTGATGAGAATCTTGGTTTGAACCAACAAGTCCGCCTGCACACCGCCATTAAAGACTGACTTGCGCAAAGGGAGAAGCAAAGCAGTGCAATTGAACACACGTGTGGACAAGCAAAGACTGACTGGCACTAGCCCCGAAGGGGAAAAAAAACTCTCAAATCTCACCTGCACGCCTACACGTGAGGGGTGAGGGAACCCATGCGTCAATGCCCAATAGAACTTAGACTAACAAAATGCAGGCTAAACACACAAGGGCGGCACATTGTAAAAGAACTCCCACATTGTAGTGGACCTGAAAAGGATAAGATGTATACAATCTTAGCTGGAAAGGAAAAATAAACTACCAATTTATCACAACAAATGGATTCAGATGCAGCGTTTCCAAACAAGCATAGTCCTGAAAAGAAAGACAAAAGGGAGACTTACACAAAGGATGAAGCAAGAGGTGGTGAGTAACACAATGGAAGAAACCTAGCGGCAGAGAGGACGGGAGATTGTAGTCCTGAATTTCTCCCTTCCTTTTAAAACATCAACCCCAAAACAAATGTTAACAAACAAATGTATCCCTTCAAACACGCGGAAAAGTGCCACCTACAAGATGCAGAACTCATGCAGCATCATCAGCACTGACAAAAACGCACAGCTGAGAATGTCATTCTATCATGTTGACATCAGAGGAAATACCCATACAGGCTAAACATTTGCCGAATCATTGCCCATCGTCCATTCATAGGAGCAAAGGTGCAGATCAATGCAAAATGGCCTCACCGTTTTTTTCAAGGAGAGCAGGAGCGGGGCTCTGATAGGAAGCACGTAATGACAACTCAAAGCCACAGAATTAGTGGATGCATTAAACTAGAACAGTTTCACATGGCAATGGGAGACCACCACTACACTGGCAACAATCAATGTTAGTATCAAATAAGGATCTTTGCCATTTTGACAAAATGCTTACTGGAAGTTTGTAAAGACAAACTTACAGCTGCGACACACTAAATGCAGGGCCTAGACTCTCCTAACACCGATAGCCTTTTACACCAAAAGTAAAAGGTCAAAACAACAGACACGGTAGTACCCCTCACCTTATGAAACCTGACTAATCATCCCTTGAGTCCAGATTGCAGTGTCCTTCAGCTGCTCATCGGTAGATTCAAGGCACTCACTTATAAACTCAACATGGAAAGTACAATCTTTGAAGAGCATTCTAGTGTTTGGGCCAAGCGCATCTGCAAGATCACCCAAAACCGCAATTGCAGCTTTCGTCACGCCCTCATCTCTGCTGCAAATCACAGACAACATGACATCAGACAATATATACAAGCGATAGAAATACACTGGAAGGGGAGGAGAAACGTATATTACACCTTTGCTTGTCCCTAAAGACAAATTCTAAAAACTGCAACAGATGTGAAGCATGGGGAATCATCAACTCAGGCTTAGAGCCCTTGAATCCCTGAAAAATACCAGAATAGGCTTCAAAGATGCTACGCCGAAGTTGGTTGCCATATTCCATTATCTCATCATCACTTGTATCCATCTTTGCACAGACCTCAGCAGCTCCTTGCATCATTGGTATTGCATAGCCAATATACTTCTCGAAGTGTTGGCCTATTGCAAGAGCAATGTCACCAAAGCACGAAAATATTGGAGGCTTGACTGACCTGTGAAGTTCACTACTGGAAAGATCCTTGAGAAGCAGGGTCACAATTCCATCACAATATGGCAAGATCTTCTCATCCACTGCACGGCATATGTCACCAACAACCCCGACGGTGATTGAACAAACCTGGTATTCTTCAAAATTCTGTAAACCCATCTCCAAATACTTGTAAAACTCAGGCATGTACTTGGCAAAATCAGGTCCAGTTGCATAAGCCAATGCACCAATTGCCAACATGGCCTCCTCATGCACTGTAGAGCTACGGCAAGAAAATACTTTGAGGAACAGGATCATGATCTGATCAGCAACTTGGAGTATTATCTGTTTGGTTTCATCAGAACTGCTAAGTTTCTGAATGATGACCTGAAGTACAGCACAGAGAAGAGCTTGCAGGTCTCCTTGCTTTTCCCTATCATCCGATGACACAATGTGAAGCTCTAAAGTCTGTCCCAATTTAGTCATTATAACATGGAGGAGCTGCTGAATGATGTTAGATGTTTCTGGCAATTTGCAACACCGGACCACCTCATTCAATGTTTCATATGCAGAAGCACGCAGCTTAGAATCACTGGGATCTGTTCGCTCAGCAGTTGCAATAAGGCAAGTAATAATGTCAGGGAGGTAAGAGGTGAGGTGAAATGGGCTTGACTCTGCATCTTCAAACCCCTGAGCAAGAAAGTATATTGCTCCACAAACTTTCTCAGCTATATTTGGGGTATCCTTGATACTCTCCAGCAACACACCCACAACCTGTTCGAGATTGGAAGGGGAAATCACCGAAAACCCAGACCCTGGAGAGTGCAACAACTCAAATATGCGACTTAGGGTCCAAGCAGTGGTCTCCTTCACCTGGTTGTTTTCATCTTTCATTGCCTTGAGCAGAAACCCCAAGCCAGCCTGGCCTAACAGAGACAGCTTCTCAATGCTAGGGCCTTCCAGCATCGAACCAAAAGCATATGTTGCTGCCTCACGACAACGCCATTCTGGCTTCACTATGTTAGCCTCAACAAAAGGCATCACAAGGGGCACAATAGCATCCCCAACTGTCCTTGCAACAAGACCTAAACATGTCCCACCTACGATGGCAGATCCAGAATATTTTCATCAGGGACAGTTTACAATATATCATATTAAGACAGCAAATGAGTAACATGTCAAGATATTGCATACATTATGTTGTTTCATGCAAAAACGGAATAAAATAACTTCATATGTACATCATCTAATAATTAAGTATCAGTAATATCAACTAGAGATTGAAATCAACATCTACAAAGAGCAGTAGCCTAAATCTCTCATGCTACCCTGTTATATTCTCTTTCATTTTCTGGTTTCCAAAACCCAAAACAGAATCAAGGTGCTAGTTTGTTACCTGAAATATACTACGGCTTATTCTCTAATTTTATTAATTGAATTTGTTGCTCACACAACTTTAGGTTGTAACAAATCAAAGTCAACAAATACAAATTGAGTATAACAAACATTTGTAAGAGATCACAGTCAGCTACCTTTTTAAACAAATAATATAACTTCATATGTCATTTCATACAAAAAGTGAATAAAATAACTTCACATGTACATCATCTCACAAGTATCAGCAATATCTACTAGAGATTGAAATCAACTTCACCAAAAATGCAGTAGCCTAAATCTCTCATGCTATCCTATTATATTCTCTTTCATTTTCTGGTTTCCAATGCCCAAATCAGAATCAAGGTACTAGTTTGTCACCTGAAACATGCTATGGCTTATTCTCTAATTTTATTAATTGAATTTGGGGCTCACACAACTTTAGGTTGTATCAAATCAAAGTTAACAAATACAAATAGAGTATAACAAACATTTGTCCGAGATATCAGTTAGCTACCTTTTTTAACAAATAATTTTGCCAATAGCATTGTAATAATTTTCAAGAATTATTGAGGTGCACATCCTTTAATGATTGTATGCCATAGGTGGTTATTACCATTCATTTGGGCCAAATACGTCCACAAATAAGTTAAATTATCAGTCAATATTTTAAATATCGATCGATATGCAACAAAACATCTTGATATCGATATTTTTCAATACTAAAAAATTATCACAATACATCACTGTGTCAGTGGCATATTGCATTATATTGACCGATATACTAGCCATATTTTTGAAAATTTCTACCGCTCACATTTTAGAAGAATAATCAGCATGTTTTGCAATTTTTTGGGCATTGTTTTCACTATCAAGTAGGATATCAAGCTCAACTATGGCAACACCTAACTAAAACCCCTCAAATATATAAATATATGATAAAAATTGACGAATTGTAGCATATAAGTTGGTTTCGATGAGGTTGTGAGAAAAAAAAAAAACAAATTGCATCAGTGAGATCCCAATGGTGACACGAATCGCCCGATACAGTCAACACCAATATAACTGTGACAAGTACCTATCATAATACCAATATTTTAATCCATGAGTCCACCAGTTGATACCTAGATCCATTTATGCATTAAGTCCATCCATAAATACCGACAAGTACACCATTGCCCACCTGCCATTGACAGATTCCATAGGCTATCATCCTGGTCTTGATCCTCTTCTTGCTTCAACAAAGTCTCCAACAGCATGGGCACTAGCAACGGCAAGGCCTTCTCAATAAAGCGGGAATGGAGAGGCTCCAGCTGTGCGCTGTGGTCCTCAGATGACTCTTCAAGCTCTATCTCTTCATCACAAATTGAGCTCCAGAACTCAATCGCCTGAAGGGCAACAGCCTCTTCATCTCCTTTGACTGCATTTGCAGTGAGTTCAAACAGAGTTTGCATGTAAGGTTCTAGCACCTCATAGTACATTGATGCAATTGCAACAAGGCACTCAAAAGCAGCCTGTCTAATCTCCACCTCTTTGGAAACGGTAGTCTCACAAACCACCTTCATGAGGTAATTCCGCTCCATCTCATTTTCAAAGTTAGTCTGTGCAAAAGCAAGAGCATTATATAAAGCCCTTGTAGCTGCTAGACGAACTTCTGTGCTATGTTGTGCATAGCTCATTCCTTGAACGACGGCAGTGAGGACAGAGTTAACTTCACCTTGCTCAAGCTCCTGGTGAGATACCTCTTCACAAACATAGCCAAGTGTTTCCAAAGTTGCCTGCTTCAAAGCATCTGGGCTATTCTGCTGGGTCATATTATGTAGCAATGAACCAATCAGGTCAGGCCACTCCTTCCTCGGAATTTCAATTGCAGCAATTTTGGCAATAACTTGTGCAGAAGTGTGCCTTGCTTCCTGCACCGACGACCCAAGAGTCCTTACCAGTGAGTCCTTAATTTGGGACTTCACAGAAATTTCAATTACCACCCACTGATGAATTAGGTGTTCTTTTCGGGAAGTATCTTTAGCATCTAATGAATTCTTAAGAACAATACCAGCCAACCTACGAGATTCAATAGGTTTCTCATTGTTTGCAAGCTCATTTGACAATGACAGAAGGAAAGCGGGCAGGTTATGCTCTTGGAACTGCTTAAGATTTGCCTCTGCTTCATTCCGGACATTAGCATTAGGTGATTGAGCAGACAACAGAAATCGGGTGATGTCCATCACAATTTTATTCTCACACTGCACACAACAACATATAAAACACATAAAAATTAGACAACTACCATAGCTAATTCATTAATATATAAGACCACCTTCGTTGAAGCATATTAGCAAATTCCAACCTAGAAAGAAAATTAATAAGAAAAGCTGAACGATAGTCAACAGCTTTATGTTAATAGTGTTACACAAACAAAGCAAAATGCCCAACAATTAAGCTCTGCCAACACTCAATTCCTGCAGAAATTCTAGTCAATCTAATCCTCAAACGTCGTATACAGTTATCCTGAAAACAGAAAAACTCTCACGATTTAAACAAAATAACATTATGAAAACAGTAGGTGCCTTATACTATATGTTAGTTTTATATATTAACGTTTCAGGAGCTGAGCAATCAGCAAATGAAAGCAGCAACAGAACTTTAAATAACTGGAAGGCATGCCCCATTTAGATCAAGAACAAAGCAAACAAGGATAAAACCTATCAAATAAATGACAAGGTAGCCCCCACATTGAACCCAACAGGAAAAGAGGAGGGCTCCGTATCGTCATTTCAACAGAAAAAAGAAAGAAGAAGTAAGAAAGCATAATCCACATATAAATTTATAATATTATTCACCACAAAATCGGGTTAAAATTCAGTACTTCTATACTAAAGATTACACTAACAGAACAGACAGCAAAAGTGATTAACCAAACAAACCGCAACAGCTAACCACAAAGCTAAAGAGAACATATAAAATAAACCAATCAGTTACTCTACGTCGTGCACTTTTCCTCCAGTTACAAAAACTCTGAAAACCCAATCTGTTCATGATATTGTAGACCAATTTAAAGTATACATCAAATCACCCCAACTAAATCCTTAACAAAAAAAAATAGTGTGACATTCCAAACTTTTACACATTATCTAGCTCCACAAGGAAACACTTAAAGCCCTAAACAACGAAAGACGCTTGACCAAGCGCACAAAAATAACTAAAAAGAAATTTGAGGACTTGTTACATAAATTAAGCAGCAGAAGTTTTCGAATCCACATATGAGAGGAGAGAGAACTACCTCGGAAGAGAGAAATCGGAAATTTGAAGCCCGCAAAATAGGGCTTAAAAAGGAAGAGACGAACACAGAGAAATAAGAGAGTGGGTAGCAGAAGCGCTACAAGGTTGCCCACCTCTTTCTCTTCCTTGGGTCGAGAAGCGGAAATTACGAAAGTGGGGGATGGAGAGAAACTGAATGGAGAGTCCTACGGAAATGAAAAATGGTGAACAACTCCAAATAATTCCTTCGCTTCGAATGGGTTGAAGAAGCGGGAGGGAAGAATCCTTTTAATGGAATTTTATTTTATTTTTTTTTAATTCCACTGCCCATGTCCCAGCCTGAACTGAACCCAACCCTAGTATTTTGAAATTCCCACGTGCGAAGAGTTTGCACGTGCCATTAGTGAGCTTGGAAATTAAATGACACTTTAACCCCTGCTGGATATTTCAATCATGATAATATCCTATGCCTCAGGGAAATATGAAGTAAAGCTAGCAAATTCGGTAAAAAATCACTTCTAATTTTTCATTTTGTATTCATTCTACTTTATACTTATAGTGCTATTAATAGTAATTTTTTATATAAAATTAGCATTCATGTCAAGTCATATTTTTTTTAAATAAAATTTACCATATTTTAATTTTTAATTATCAATACTTGGTGAGTACGGCAGGAATCAAGCTGGCCCAAACCCAATCCACAGACGCATAGGAGCCCAGGCAATAACAGTCCAATGAAAGACACCACTAAACCTATGAGACAAAATAGTGTAATGGCTAATCTAAGAGACGTAATCAAAATCGATAAATATTGAATGATTATAATAGGGTACTAAATACATTACTTTGAGCAGCAACTGCAGCAATCCCAACAGATGAAAGACAAGTGACCTAACTATTGAAGAAATACGGTAGTTATAAAAATAAGTAATGCGCCTTTATCGTCGAATGAGTGCCACACACATATATTTATTCAATGATTCGCCAATTAAACAGCACCCCTTACTATAAATATAGTCCATTTTCATGGAAAATGAGGTGAGAGACAACGGACTAGAGGGAAAAAGGGAAAAAAAATGTGAGCCACTCTATTGACCAGGTACACAATTCACAAAGTTAGACATTACACCGATCAAGTGCATCACCGAAAGCCATTTCACCAACTGAGCGTATATAAAGGAGTATACTACCTTCCAAACAAACACCCAGTTACTTCTTTTTAAAATTTACATATACACGTCTTTGTATTTTTTTTAATCTGTATAGAAAGATTTCTAATTTAAGTGTCGATGATATATCAGCGAGCGAGTTTCATATATTTCTAACATCTTATTTGTTCTTATTATGGTACTCAAAATACAGATTCAGAATGATGAAAATTAAACCTATTCTACTCCGATGCCCATATATGATCAAATAGTCCCCTAATTGATATAATAATTTAAATTTTTACGACATATCAATATTAATAAGCTTTCATCTTATAATTTATTTAATATAGAATTGTGATAATTTACATAAAGTATTTTGCTTAATATAATTAATTTAATTTCATAAATATAAAATAAAATAACTCTGCTTAGGCATTAAAATAAAATTAACTCTTTTTTGGAGTTGTTACTAAAAGGAATTTATGCTTGAAACTATTGGAACCTACCTATGACCCGTGCTACAATGGGCGCGGTAGCACATTATTATTTTTCTCAGTTTTAATAGAAAAATATAAATTCTGTGAGTATTATTTAAAATTTAAAAATATTCATTTAAATATTTTTGTAATCATTTTTTATATATAAATTTTAAAGTTTATGAATATTAATATTTAAAAATTTAAAAAAATATTTATATAATTAAATATCTATTCTCAAATATAAATTTAATAATAGTTTAGAGAGTTAAAAATATTACAGTGCGTTAGACGTCGTAGCAGAGTGGCCCACAGTATCATCATCCCACCACCGCTCCGACACCGACGCCTTCATCGTTGACCACCACCACCCCGGTCGGGATTTGTGAACTTTACGCCCGCCCTACCTGCCGGCTTCTTCTATAAAATTTGGTCCCCAAGTCCCTTTTTTTGTTCCTGTGTAAATGTGGCCACACGTCATTGAACTGTACGTCACACCGGCTAGTCAAGGACCATATTATATCCACTATTATGACACTATTCATATTTAACTAATATGATCAAATATATTTGATATCAAAGCAATTACAGGAAAAACAAATTGAATATTGCTGTCTAATGAAAAATAAACCTTTGATCATAGCCAAATTAAACTATTCAAATTCTCCTTAAATAAATTAATTATAGTCATTACTTAAGAGTTTTTGGATGTGTCACGAATGACAATAAATAATACATCATAAACATTGAGATAAAAAAGATAAAATAATCACTTGTCTGATACCACTTTTATGTAAAAATTAGTATGAATATCTAATCATTTGGTAATTTATATCCCAAATATATGGTGTTATAAAAAGGTGACAATCTCAAATTGTCAAAAATTAAATATGCTTTTATCTTAATTAGTTTAAAATAAACTCAGGTCTAAGACTGCGTCAAAGTGAATATAAAATTTAATTTTATTATTTGTTTCAAATCAATTATTATGTTAGGTTATAAGACAATCCCATTCATTAAGATGCTAACGTATGGGCTCTTTGTATAGATTCATTCTTGATGCATACATGGATCCGATTTCGAACAGATTCGGATTCTCTTGGGTAGATAGACCCGGCTCCGTTCACCGAGTGCGGATCCTGCACACCACTAAAA
>JAOVVI020018072.1:0-10451 GCA_028571085.2 Nepenthes alata
GATTTTTACAATAAAAGACGCCTATTATTATTATTATTATTATTATTATTATTATTATTATTATTATTATTATCATCGTGGTTCTCGTCGTAGCCATCATAATCATCATTATTATTATTTTATTTTTTAGGGGGACCCGCATAACGTTGGGGCCCACCTTGTTCAATAAAGCTTGCCATATAGCTTCCCCATTAAATAAAATTTCCGCATAAAATACAATTTCTGTATGAAATAAAATTGGGATCCCACGAAATTAGCGAGGTACAAAATTGAATTAAACTGCTCAGTTGAGAATAACATTAGTCCAAATAGTAAATCCAAAATTAATTCCAAAGTAATATTCCTAACAAAAATTATGAACAAATCATAAAATAATTTCCACTTGACTGCCAATCATTTTGAATGGATCCAAGATCAATGAAAGGACTCATTCTCTATAATTGACGGTCTATTTTTTAAATAAATAATTATAATTTAATTAATTAAAAAAATAAAAAATATATTTTAAAATAATTAAATCATAATCATCTATTTAAAATAAATAATTAAAATTAAAAAAATTAATATCTTCATCTCTTTAAGGGATAAAATCCACTTTAATCCAATCCCTAATGTAGGAAAGTGGATCCTTTTTATTTGTTAAAATTTTCCAATTAAAATAAAAAGCGATTGCCCAATGAATCACCCAAGGTCCTAGGAAGTAGTCCATTCTTTGTTCGCATGTTCAAGAGCATGCCGGAAAATCGGAACTCTTGGGGGCCGCTATCCCCGGTGGGTGCTGCTATGCTGTACGGATAATTGGTTGGAGTGTTATCATAAAACACCATACTTCGGTTGATAACGAGTAAAGATTCTGTTACGATAATTTCAAACATTAAACATTCTTATTATTTAATTACAATCTATACTTACGATGATTTATATCATCCGTTACTTTAAAAATAATTTCAACCGTTATAAGAATAAATGAACCTAATATTTGGAAAGATCGTAACAAAACCCGAAGAGTAACAATTATCATGGGATGAAAAGACGAGACAACCGAGCCCGGGAGCCAGCCCTAGTTGCACACACCCATTGCCTTGGTCTTCCAAGGTCGCCGTCAACTTCAGCTGTTGGTATGTGCCAACTTCCATCTTCAGACTCCTGCATTTCAAATCACAAAACTTAGTAAATTACAAAAGTGAAATTGAGTCAATTTCCAAAATTTCTACCATAAAGTTAGGTATAGACTGAGCATTTGCCTGGGTTTCGCTTGCTCACCGAACAAGATATATGAATATTACGAATATTGGACAATTCCAATCTGGATTCTGCATTTAATCCTGTCTTTTGGGTTGATTAAGGTTTGTTCAGAGATCTACTAGGGAGAGGGAATCAATTCGTCAGACAGAGTTCCTTGCTGCGAGAGATGGCTAGCCGGAGAGCTTGTAACTTCTCGGGCATGCCTCGGAGAACGAAGAAGATTGTTAGCTCAAAACTGAAGCATGAAGATGCAGTCCTGAGCCAAGTGGCAGATTTTTTGAGCAATGTAGATGATGGTGGGGCAATCAGGAGCTTGCGAATTTTGAAGCAAAGGATTCTGAAGAGATCATGCGTAGTGTCTTGCTTGGGATTTTGCTGAATGCTCATTCTATTAAGTTCGGGATTGTGCAGCCAACATTGATAAAAACATCGATACCAATTCGTGTGATATGTATTGCTACCAAATGCAATTTTTTTTTCAAACAAATAGAAACCTGAGAATAAATATCAATTAATATATCGAAAAATGTAATCGCTGATAAGATGACATACCACAATTTTGTGATGGTACTGGGAAATTTTGACATGGGAAGGAAGGGCCTGACCTCTGTATGAATATACATATGCTGATGTTCATGTCTGCAAAATATTGGAGACAAATTGGAAGGTTGCCTAGTAATGATCTGAGAATCGAATCATTCCACTACTGGGTCAGAAAGAGACTGGCTGATAATGCAGAGAAAGACGAGATTGAGGAGAACGACAAAAGGAGCAAGATTTGAGGTTTGTTCCCTTTTATAGGGTGAACTTTAGTATAACAGTAAGATTACTTAAATATAATTAGGAGATAATGGATTCAAGCCATGAAAATAGCCTCTTCAAATTGCAAGGTAAGGCTATGTTTATCTAACTCTCTATAATGTTCATAATGTGTGAAGTCTCATACACTATATCACAACATTTTTGGATTGGTATTAATAGGGAGCTAAGATGGCACCAAAAGAGCAGATTACAATACTACTAGCAGACTAATGTTTCCAGGGAGTATTGATATAGAAAATAACTACTGAACAGAATAAGAAAAGAATTATTATATTAAAAGAGTAACACTATTATTAGTATACTTATCTTATAAGAGTTTCACTTTTATTAGTGTATTTTTCATCTAAGAACAAAAGATAACAAAAATCTACCAAGCAAAAAGCTGAAACAGAGCTGGACAACATTGCCCAAGAAGTTAACCAATTAGCCCAATGTAATTGGGACTACATTTTATCAAATAATGGCTAAGGGAGAACACAAGTTTATCTTTGAACTTCTGGTTGAGCAAAAAGTTCATCTTTGAACTTCTGGTTGAGCAACTCCCAAGCCTGGAGTTCAGTTCTGGGGGAACCTGCTTGAACCCTCTTGACACCCATCAAACTCCCAGCCTACAGCCCAAGCAGTTTAGCAGTTTCACAATGCAAGGAAATATGATTGAGATTGACTGATTCCAAATTTATATTGCAAAGACGACAATTTGCATCAGGAAAAACTCCCTTTTCAAGGTATCAAGCCAAGATTCTGTCCCGGGCAAGGAAATATGATTGAGATCGACTGATTCCAAATTTATATTGCAAAGATGACAATTTGCATCAGGAAGAACTCTCTTTTCATGGTATCAAGCTCAAGATTCTGTCACATGCTGCCTCCCAAGCCAAGGAGAGACTACAGCAGCCCCTGATTTCCATCCTGTTTTCCAGGGGAAAAGAAAACCGCACTTGCTGTTTAGGTCCACATGAAAGAAATCTACTGTAACCCGCACAGTTTTAGATCAGTTGGCAATGGTGGCATAGGGCATAGCAATTGGGTCCATAGTTACGCGAGTTTGATTTCTACAAGTGAGTACTAGGACTTACCTAGGGCGTGGTCTCTACGAGTGAGGCCATACACAAGGAGTTTGGTCAAAGCCCATGAACTGAGTGATTCTTCTTTACCCAAAATGATGGTATCTACAGTAACATTGCCTTTTACATTCAAGCGCCAGCTCACTTATATCTTCAGCACAGAAATGAATACTCTTACAAACAATATAAAATCTGTTGTAACAATCAGATGTTTTCTTTTTTTATTCAAATCAGATCAACACGAGCCCAGCAGGCTTATCATCAACCCATGAAAGAATCTTCAACCAGAATAAACTTACAAGAATTCTTTCAACAGCTAACCATCCAGCCATATTGGGCAGAACTGAACTCCAGGCTTGGGCTATAAGATTAAAGAACCACACAGTTATTTTATATTTGGTGAAATAACCATAATGAAGGCAGTAGAAATTCTTGTACATTGGATACAGAAAAAGGAAATGCTCTTTGGTTTACAAAGAATGATTCTGCAAAAGCTGAATTTAAGTCTCAGATTAATGTGGTAATTTTTTGTCAAAGGCCATTTGTCAAGCCATCTTTTTTAAAAAAAAATTTGTAAGACGTGGGCCACTCATCCTTCATAATTGGCTTGCGAAGACCTTTTCCCCGCTTATCAGAAAGCTTTCAGCAGTAAAAAGGGGAGTTAAGAAAGTTCAACAATGAACATTTGTTTGATAAAATCAAGGAAGCAATAATTCTCTTCAGACCACACAGGAGGAGCTGAATACTCAACTCAAACTCTTGTTGATCAAGCAAGGAGAGGTTTTGCTCAAACAGTTGCTTGAAAATAAAAGCTTTTATAAACAGAAAGAAACGATAGATTGGCGAAAGAAAAGAGATACAGAGAATGCCTTTTTTCATGTTCTGCTTAAACAGCAAAGGATTAGAACTTACCTTATAATCACTATAATGGACAAAGAAACAAAACAACAGTGGAAGAGCTGTCTGAAAATTTGAGAAATTATATGATTATAGAGTGGCTAGATATGTAATCTGTGTATGAGAAGCATATGCCAATACTAGAAGTCCCAGTGACATAAAAGGAAGTTAAGAAAGCTGTCTTTTCCATTGCCTATTATAAGGCTGCTGGTCCTGATGAACTTTAAGTAAATAGGTGGAGACAATGATGTTAGAGAGGCAGTGATCAATTTTTTTTCTAATAATTGAACACTCTCGAACCTATAAATGCTGCTGCCATTAACCTTGTGCCAAGATTAAGAATGCTTCTAGAGTGGGAGGTTCAGGCCTATAGCAAATTGTAATGTGCTATATAACATCATATCAAATATTATTACTCTAGAATGCAGCTGGTAATTCCTCGTAATTAGTGGAAAAAGCTCAGTCACAGCCTAAGGCACAGCAACCACTGAATGTGCTGCTCAGTCAACAGCTAGTGAAAGGTTATAACAGGAAAAACCCATCTCCCAGGTGCACTATTAAATAGAAAAATGCATGATTCAGCCAATTGGAATATCTTGAAGGAACTATTGCAGCTATATGGGTTTCAGAAAAAGTTCAGACAATCATGTTGCGTGACTCCTTAGGTTTTCAATTGTGGTTAATGGAGAACATACTTTAAGGGCAAGCAAGGTCCAAGACAAGGGACCCCAATGGCCCCTTAATTATTGGTATTCACAATTAGTGCTTTTGATGAGCTCAGACAGTCGTGTTGCATGACTCTTAGGTTTTTTATTGTGGTCAATGGAGAGCATACCTTAAGGGCAAACCAGGTCTAAGACAAGGGACCCCAATTCCACCCTACTTATTGGTATTCATGATTAGTGCTTTTGATGAGTATATGAGTTTATTAATAGATATGTTTCAATAATTTTGTTATATCCCGATATTATTGCAATTTTGTAGTATTAATGTTTTCCAAAATATCTAGAAAAGGCTAGAATTGTATTCCGTCATTTCCATATTTTCTGTCAATATTGGTTCAAAAGGTTTATTTACTTCCTAGTTATCTGATAAACATGGACATCAAGACGGAATACGGTCAAGACACGATACTGATATGTTGTCACACTATTTTTTTTTAGATATAAGGACATGACATGCTAGGGACACAATTAGTTAAAATCATAATTTGATATTTTTCTAATCAATGAACATCACTATTTTATACTTAATTAGCAATAATATACTTTTTTTTTGTTAATTCATCCAAAAATATTCATAAGAAAGTATATAATTATAACAACATAAATGAGTTATACTATAATATTTTCAATGACACATTTTAACTTCATCACTTTTCACTATATCATTGTTAAAACAAATACAAATATAAGTAAAAATTGCAAACTAAAACGTATCCCAAATGTGTATGAACATGTCAAAATTTTTTAAAAAATTGGATAAGTGTCAAAGATGTCCAACTCGTGTCAGGAGAGTGTCGAAATCTGATACTTGTCGGACACCAACATGTTATCCCCGGAAGAGTGTCTGCACTTCTTAGGTTGTTATTTTATAGTTTGTGCCATTGTCATTTAAAACATTATATTTATTTATGAGTTAAATTAGGAATTGGGTGCCTACATAAGGACCCTAAGCTTTATGTTTCAACAATTTTGATGAATAGATACCATGAGTATGGTTATTACCTAATTGTCATTCACTATGCCCTATTACTTCTACCCCTCCTCTCTTGTTTGTCACTTCTCTCCCTCCCCCTGCTGTCCCTTTTTCTTCTTCTCCCCTTCGCCTCTTCCGCCCTCTCCTACACTTCATCAACTTTGGTCCACAAACTCAAAGATTTGCATGGAAATCCTGCACTCCATTTAGATCCAAAGTGCAAGAGACTTAAATCACTCTAAATCCTGCACTACATTTACATCCAAAGTGCATGAGACTGATCATTTGCGTGAGCTTTGACGATGGCCTACTATTGATGTGCAAAATGATAAAAGATCACTTAGCGTAATGCATTGATGTTTGAAGCATATTTCTAACGCGATTGGACGATATGCAACTTACAGAAGAGATGCATCTTGTACGATGGGTACTTGCTGATACGAGAGAATAACTCCCTGGTATACTGTGGTATGCTAAGAGGGAACTTCCAATACATTACCACACGGTCCCTTTGTTTAGCTCTGACATCACTGTTCCATTGTTTGCCCCTCTGATATAGAAGATTATTGACAGAATCCAGAGTTACAGCTAAAGATTTCTCACTTATGTTCACAAGGCTTAAATAGTTTAAGCAATATTGTTATGGTCAAGTGTTTATTGGAGTCAATTTCTCACTGTCAAAGGGCATAATTTGATACTGAAGATCTGCTCTGCTTTCTGGTCTGGTGTTGCACTTAATAGACACAGAATTGTGGTGACTTGGAATGCAATTTATTAAACAAAAAACAGAGTTGGCATTGGCCGTTAATTATTTGCAACTTTGGAATGAAGTAATGATCTTCCGACAAGCTCGGGCTGCAGCAGATAAAGAAGTTAGACTTTCAATGGTTCACTCCAATTACTTGGAGGAGAAAAATGTATGGGTTCTAGCAGGGACGCATAGCAGACTGATTCTCTATGTTTAAGTGTGTACTGAAGGTTAGAGACGAGTTCACTAATGTGAGATTGATGAAAGAGATACAAACACAAAGATAATAGGCAGCCATTGCCGAGGAGCATTTATGGAACTCTTGCTAACTTGAACAGCAAGATTAATCGGTGTACTATGGTGTAGCGAAACAAAATGGCTCCCACACTAACTTTCATAATGTGGTTAAGCTTCAAGGGAAAACTATGAACTAAGAATAAAATTCAGAAAATGGGCACTAATATACCGATATGATGATGTCCATTGTGCATGGGGTAGGATGAATCCTCAGATCATTTGTTCTTTGAGAGATTTCATAGAGAGCTGCAAACTTTGATCTTGAACGCTCTGGTTAAGACACCTTTGTCAGTACTCAAGATAAAAAGCTGAAGGAGTTCTGCATAAGCTGAAGCAAAGAGTAAATCCTTGCAAGGGGAAGAGATCAAGAAATGGATTGATTGATTCATTCTTGCTGTTAAAGAGAAGAGTAAGGTTGTCATTTATTGGCGGGTGTCTCAATCCTTCCATGGTTTTTCATAAACGAAAGAAAGGAATTGAAGGACTTTCCAGCATAATTGTACAGGGACTCTCGTAGGACAAATTTTGCTTGATGTAAACTGTAGAATCAGCCCTCCCCTGGTTGGTAGGTTAATGCTGATAGTGCTGAGATTTGTATTTTGTACCCAAACAGACTGAAAATGAGATAGCAGAAAGTGGAACAATAATATATTAGACAGGGAAAGCATAAATCCAAATAACAGAAACTACAAATTAACATTTTCATCAACCGATAATGAGACAGGAGACAGTGGAGGCAATAGACTTACTTGGATAACAATTGAATATGGTGGAGGCATGTGGAGGCGAATTCCGTTATTCGAGACTGTCAATCGAACCTGCCCATCAAGATGAAATGAAAGCTCAGTTTCTATGGCTCAAATTGTATTGAAATTCTCTAAACAGAGTTAGGGTTAAAGTAGGCTAAAACCATTGCTTCAGATATTGACTCAATTTTGTTTTTTCCCCTTCCAGTGGAACATACTGCAAGTATGGCCAACGTGTTATAGATTTACTTAATTACATTTGATCTATTCAATGAAATTGCCTCAAATGGGTCTTCAGATTCTTTCTGTAACACATTTGGTCCATTAATAGCTTCTAGTATGGTTAAAATTACTCAACTCCTTTTAAAACACAGAATGCTTAATTACTTAATGGAACAAAAACAATGCTTAGGCGCCATTAGTTTATGGAAGTATTTGTCAAATGGAAAATATCTTGAAAAATATTTTCCATTTGACAAATGTCTTCCATATTTACCACTGAAAAATATTTTCAAAGAAAATAACTTTTCATAATATATTTCAACATTTGGTTTGTACAAAAACATTTGGATTATCACACAAATAAAATAATAACAGTCAACATTTGCGGTTATTGACAGTAGTAATATTTTCAATCAATAGTGTCATTTTGTAATTAAGAAAATATTTTCGGTAGCCATCGATTGGTCTTCAATGTAGTGATTTCCTTATAAGTGGCGACATCGAAAGGGCTGCAAGCCATCGACTTTGCAGTATGAATCGAGGGTGTTGGTGACCAGCAATGGGATTTGGGGGCATCTACGGTAGACGTTCTGAGGCAGGTGTTAGGGAGTTGCCGGGAGTCATTGTCTAGTGACTGAAGGTGGGGGTCAGGGCGTATGCAGCCAGCAACAAGCAGCAGGTGTTAAGGTTGTCAGCACCACCAATAGGAGTCGGGCATCACCAGTCAATGACAAAAGGCGAGGTTGGTGCATCAGCAGCCACAGAATGGAAGTGAGGGTTGGAGAGTCAGCAGCCAAAGACGTCGTTGGCCAGCAAGAGGCAAGGTTGTGGCGACTTCGAGCGGAAAGGGGTTTAGGAAGTCACCAGCCAGAATCAAGGACCGGGTTGGTGTCAGTGGCAGCAGAAACAGGTGGTGGTGAGAGGGGACATGATAGGTGATGGTGTCATCTTCAGTTAATGAGTGTTGGTAGTTAATGGTAAGTAATAGATGAATTCCAAAAGATAACTTATTATTTTGAATACTTAGAAGTCATTTTACAAAGTTTAAGTTTTCCATTGACCAAGAAAAATATTTTCTATTGAGTGACTTTCTTGTACATGTCAAAAATTGAAAAATATAAAAATATTTCCCATGCAACCAAACATAGGAAAAATACGGAAAAAATTTTCTAGCAATTTATTTTCCAGTAAACAATGGAATCAATCTATACTTTCATCAGATTTAGCACCACATGAAATGCAAATCACTAATGCATAGCTGCATCCCTCTACATCAGTATTTTTATTTCCGTCTCTCATCCCTGCACCACCTAATGATCTCCATCTCGGCCAGTGCCAATCCTTCTTCCACTTCCTCTCCCTTCTACTCTTCCTCATTTGCCAAGAATTCTGACCAATTTGTTTATCAAGCTGAAGACTTAATTTCCTAGCAAGGGGGTTGCTTAAACCCTGATAGGAAAATATATTAAGCCTGCAGATTGAAGACCTTATTTCTCCGCTGAACCCAGCTTCAAACAAGCACCCTCCCCGCCACCAACAACTAGGAGGCACAGCTACCTCCACAAGTATTGTATCCATATCTGACATGTATCAGAAGCCAACATGTTCCACATGTATTCTAACACGTGTGGAAATATTTTTGAGTTAATTTGGAAAAATAGAGCATGCTCAGACACATTTGAAATTGTCTTGCAATCTCAAAATGAAGAAAATGGGATATTTTACCCCCAGAAAAAATATGGTATTTGGACCGCTTAGTAATTAGCAAAAAGGTTCAAAGCTTAAGCCAAGATACGAAAAACAAAGCCACTTCTTGGTTTAGCCTTGTTCGAATTCCATTCACAATCAATCAAAAGAGAGATGAGACTGACAAGGAAGAGAACGGATTAGTAGTGAGCCAAACTCAGCAACAACGGCTGGTGTTTCTAAAGAAGTTCATGGCAATGGCTAGTGACAAAGCCCGGTATTTGCATGCATTCTATTTGTCCTATGATGATAAACCGATTTCTCTTTGTCCAAATCAGAGTCCAAGCTCTAGTTCCTGTTCTCGTCTTATTTTCTTATTCTATTTGATATTTATGTTTTCATATACGTCCTATCTTCGTGAAAGTTGAATCTTCATATAGCCGTATCAGTCATTGAATTGTCGCTTAATTATTTTATTGTGTTTGATCGTTTTTTCTTTAATTCTCCCTCTCCCTTTACTCAGTAAGAGGGCTTCAGGCTCAATCTTATGCCGTAGTTCTCTCAGTTGAATCACAGTCAGATATTTGGTTGGCAGGTTATCTTCTTTTTTATTCATTATGTCATGAGCAGTAATAAATCATGGCAATAATTTTTCTTCTCCTTTTTTTGGCTATGAACTATTACAGTTACTTTGGTTTTCTAAATGTTCTTGCCTCTTTTACTTTGATAAATTACTTGTTTAGGAGACTCTGCTTATACTAAATATCATGATGCAATTTGAAAGTTCATTTTGATGGCTAATATAGAATATAATAATAAAACATTAATTTTAGTTATCATGTTCGACCATATTGTGTCCTGATTTCTTTTACCGCACACACACACACACACACATATGCTTATCCCAACAATAATCATATTCCACCACTAATAAGTATACTACCACCCCACCCACCCACCCAAGTATATTGTTACAAATATACGCCACTAGAATTCAAGTTAAAAATTTGAAAAAATGCCTACAAG
>JAOVVI020018074.1:0-10451 GCA_028571085.2 Nepenthes alata
GGTTCGTTTCTTTTGAACCGCAGGAGTTATCAGGGGTTTATCCCTTGGGTGGTTACGAGTAAGTCGGGTAATAATACCCATCAGTATGTAAGGTATAAACATTTTATGTATAGAAAAAACACATATATGAATATTTAAAATAATAATATCCAAATAGATAAGATAAGATCAATAATATAAAGGGACGATTTAAATGCATTTATCTTATATTTAAATTTAACAAAAATTCTTAAATTTTATTAGTTTTTTCCTTATTCAGTCTTCTCTCTCCTTTTCTGTCCCTTTCTTCCCTTAAAGATTGTCCAAAAATGACTAAAAATCGAGAAAGGGGAGCTTATATAGAAAATTAGTGTTTGTGCACTCATTAGGCGCGCATCATGTGTGAAGATATAATTCATACAGCACATGAGTATCTCTTAGACACATTTTAGGAACCAATATTCTATAAAAAATATGCACGTACATCACTTGAAAGTGCATTGGGTGCGGCCAATATGTCTAAAATATACAAGCACCCTAGAGATGTCCCTCAAGCGCAACCCTATTATTCAAAATACGTATATACATAGGTCAAGGTTTGATTAGGCATTTTTCGATTTAACTTATTATAGTTAGAAAATTAATTTGACCCAAAATCTTAATTGATTTTGATATTTTCATTAAATAAGTTTAATTAATCCTTATTTATTAAATAATTTGGGATACACACCTTACATCCTTGCACACACATGCATGACTCAATCACACATGAGTGCCACCTATCCTGGTATGCATGCATAAGCATGCCTCAACCATACACAAATGCCCCCTATACTGTTATACACACCCGATTGCTGCACCTATGTGAGTTAGACATAACAATGTGTTATCAGAAAACTTAGTTTCTCTTACTCTCTGTGCTTGCTGAGTTGTTCCTACGTATATTTTTCTTTCCACTAAAAGTCTATGCACTATCTCTGTATTTTTTGGATTTTAATATTTTAAATCTCATATCATTGAGTATCTCCAAACTTATAGTTTTTCACCTCTTTGTATAGGTCAAACACGTATGATAATTAAGCTGTGAAATTGAATATACTGTGGCACATGTTTGAGAAAAAATGGCGCATATATCAGTCTTTTCTAAAAAATAAAAATAGCACATGCAATAAATTGGTTTTTTCTTAAAACTTTCTCTTATCACTTTTACCTCATTTGTAAGGAAACTATTTCGTTACGCATTTGGTAGTGCCTTAGATCTCCATCTATTTAATAGAGAAGAGAAGGGCTGTGATGCTCAACGGACGTCACAGCCTCTACGACGCTTTTGAGAGTCGTTGAATTTTAAATTCAACAGTCTGTATTTTTTTAATAATAATAATAATAATAAAATAATCTTTTATATATAAAAATGCGGGCACTTAGAGTCGGAGGCAAGGTATTCCAATGCGTATGGACGTCGCAGCACCCTATATTATCTATTAAATAGTCCTGTACTCTGAACAGGTCACGCAGTACAGTAGTCACTCTAGCAGCCCGACATTCTTCTAACTCAGCAACTTAAAATCTTGGCAAATCAGACTTTTGGGTCACACTACCTCAGTTTAACAACCCAAGTCCAGAGTCTGAGACCCCATGTCCTAGACAGCCCGATTTTTTAAACGTACTTGCTATCAACTTTTGTCCAACTTAATTAATCATGAACACTTTCCATCCTATCAAAATAAAAAATGGACGTGGGACATATATGAGAGAGATCCACCATAATATTAGTCCCTCACAACTATGTTGAGAGTTCAGTCATTCTTTCTAATTTCATAAAAACTCACAGCGTTTTGCATTTGTTGATGGGTTTGTCGTCATATACATACCGTATAGGTCGTTTTGTATCTTCATTACCTAAGATTTCTTCACTTTCAAAGCTTACTATATCAAGTGATTCCGGGCTTTTGGTCATTGAGGAGAGAGACGCTTGGCTTCTCTCTAAATTTAAAATTTGAACCTCTCCACTCGTCGTCTCTTTTCTTCTTCGCCGGTGCCTCATGGCGCCGGAATCCCATCCCCTCGCTCTCTCCTCCACCAAAAACCCTACTGCTGGTGGTGTCCCCTCCTCAGGCCCCTCTTCCATCGTTAACGGATTTTTGATCGCACCCTGTTCTCCTCCTTCCTCTGCTTCCACTTCTTTCTCAAACTCTTCTGGCGCTCCGTGAAGCAACTCATCCTCCATACTCCAAGCTCCTCCTTCGTGCTCCTCTCTCCTTCCAGACACAGATTACCCTCCCATCGCCGCTTCCCATCAGCCATCAAACAAGCGCGGTCTTCCTTTTGTTACTAAAAAATCAGGGGCTGTCTGCCCCTGCTATTTCAAATTTCCCCTCCCGATATCCTCTGATGATTCCCTAAATGAGCATTTTGACCCTCTTCTCATCCCTCCCTCCTCATCTTCTGCCATCGACTCGCCCTCTTTTCCCACCCTTCTTTCCTCCCCTTTCAAATCGATACGGGCGGGCGTCTCTGCTACTCCTTTCCAATCCCTATCAGACTTTCCCACTGGAGCTGCTATTGACGCGATCTCAGATCTGGGGCTGACAAGTTTGGACACCCAACAATCTCTGGATGTTCCTTTCCTCGCGGGAGGCATTCCAAGGCTGGATGTTGCGGACCAGCCTGAAGATTTGGGCGGTTTGATTTCATCGGCTTCTGGGCACAAAGTTATCGCTCAAAATAGCTCCCGAAAAGCTTCTTGGGCTGGAATTGAACAGCACGGCTCAACGGGAGCTAATGAAGCCATTAATGTGGCCTCAGTCGGCGTGCCAGCTTCACTGGCTCCAGAAGTCCCAGTTGGCAGCCCCCCTTGTGCGTCCTGGTCAGCAATGGTCCAACAGAACATATTTGGAGGTAAGTACCATCTGAAATTCTTCCCTCCTAATTTTAGTAATGGGGAACACGTGGCTATGGCACCCCCTCCTGAGGTTATTGAACAGGGGGAGACTATGTGGGCGGACACCTTAGTCGGATACTTCTTTAGAAACCCCATGCATTACCTTGCTGTCAACCACATTGCCCGAAAAATCTGGGCTCGCTTTGAGCTCCAACATGTGGCGGGCAATGACAGGGATTTTTTCTTCTTTCGATTCTCCTCCTATAAAATGTTGGAAAAATGCCTTGGTAGCGGGTCGTGGAGCTTTGCTGGCCAACACCTGTTTCTCAAAATTTGGAAACCAGGTATGGCCCTTTATAAGGAGGAGCATAAATCATTTTCTATCTGGATCACTATGACTGGTGTACCAATGAAATACTGGACCCCTTTGGGGCTAAGTTGGATTGCTAGTGTAGTTAGAAAGCCAATTCAATTAGACCTTGTCACAGAAAAGATGGAAAGGATGAGTTATGTGAGAGTCTGCGTGGAAGTAGTGGGTGAAGTTTTCGTGCCTAACAATGTGCGAATCTGGACAGGGAGCTCGGAGGAGCATCCCGATTGCCAATACACAGACATACAATTTCACTACCAATGGAAACCTAACCGGCGCAATCATCCTAATAAGAAAGGACAAGCTGATCCTATTAGCAAACCCTCGATTGTGTACAGGCCCACCGGTAGACTTCAGGTGGGTCCTCTGCCCATTCCGTATAGACCCAAGATCAATAAGAAGGCCCCTGCTATGGGTGCTCCTTCTACGACCGTCCCAAAACCCATCCCTGCCCATATTTTCAATTCTTTTGGTGCTCTTCAGGATCCTGAATGCGAAGGCCCTGTAGGCGACAATGCGATGGTTTGAGAAACTAGTAAGGGTGTGGAAGCCCAAGTCATCTCACGCCATCGCACTCTAGAAAATGTATCTATAAGGAATGACAGATGCCTCCCCCCAGAGCATGGGACAGAAGCCCACACAAATCTAGCTGTGGAGCGTCCGGTGGATGGAGATGGTATCCATGGAAGTCCCTCCTCAGACGAAGCTGCTTCATATCAGGTGAGGGGTAATCCCCTTAATCCTCTCGAAATTGATGCTCAGGGGACCAACCCTTCCAATCTGGCAAATGTTGGCATAAATAACCTTGCCTATCGGCAAGATGATGCGATGCTTGCCCCCCATTATGGGGAACGGCTGACGTGTTTGCCAAGCTCAGATGGTCCTGACCCCACCCAGATCCAAAGGGACACCACACCTTCCCCCGCCCCACCTCCTCAACCACCTCCTAGCAGGGATCCCCCCTCCCCGAGGGGTTCCGGCCCTAGGTTGGTAAAGCTAAACAGTGGGAAAAGACAAAATGCTTCCAAAAAAGTGAAACCATTCCACAAAACTTCCATGGGGCCTAAAAAAACAAATCTCTAGACCTCCCCTTCTCATGATTAATATTGCATGTTGGAATGTTAGGGGGCTTAATGGTAAAGTCAAAGCCCATGAAGTGCGTAACCTCATTAGTTCCTACAAATGTCACCTTGTGGGACTGGTGGAGACAAAAGTTACGATTCGCAACTCGGCCTCTATTGCCAGCAAAATAAGGCCTCACTAGACTTGGTCTATGAACTACTCGGACTCTTCCAAGGGTAGAATCTAGGTGGGGTGGTGAAAAAGTACTTTTTGTACTAACGTGAATAATCAAGTTTCGATCCCGATAAAAAAAGCGGAAGCAGTAAAAATAAATATCTAATACACGTAAATAATATTTATTTTTAGATGCTAATGGTGTTAACGAGCATGCAAAGTATATACGAGAATAAGCAATAATTAAAAAGATAATTTTTGGTGACGAAAGGAAAACTCGATACCCACGGTAATCGAAAAAAATCCTCCGGGCTTCAACGGCCAGGGAAGCAATGCACTATGATAATCAACTATAGCCCAGGTGGTAACGACGTGCTAACCTAGCTGACTTACTCCCGACTTGTGATCCTTACCAAGAAACTCCTTGGATTTGCCCGCGGCAACGGAACCGGACACCTTTCGGTTTTCACGTCAATCTTCCCTCTTGGACCACTTGAATTGCCGAACACGATCGAATCTCCTTCTTTAACACGCCGACGTCTCCAACGAAGGTAGAAGGATGTGTTTAAATGGTTAAGAAAAGGTGAAGAGAAAACTTCGTAGAACGTGAGGATCAATCTCGTTGCTTTTGGTTTTCTCAAAGGAAGCGATATCAAAGAGGCAAGAACACTTTCTTCTCAAAGTGAGGCACAAAATAATCTGTCCAAAGTTCTTCTTTTTCCTTAAGGTTTCAAAAACATAAGACAAGTATTTATAAATGGCTCAAAATTTGTATTTAAAAATAAGCCTGTTGCTAGCGCGCTCGAGAAACCCTACGTGCGCTCGAGCGGGTAGCGAGCGGTCACCATTCTGGTTTTTGGGCTCGAGCGGGTATCGAGCGCACGGCGAGCGGGGATCGTTCTATTTTTTGGGCTCGAGCAGGTATCGAGCGCATGGCAAGCGCGGAGGCTTTGGACGGGCTCGAGCGACTGGAGGGCAGAACGGACAGAACGGACTGTAACTCGACAATCCACAACCCGACATCTATACACTAATACATATGGTTACGGAATATGCCAATTAGACAAATGTCTCTAACAGGTGGGACCCTAGTTTTGTGGATGTTAACATCCTCTACATTGAGGACCAAGTCATTCATACCGATGTTTTGGTCAAAGAGGACAATCAACATTGTATTCTGCCTTTTGTTTTTGGTGCCAACTCGGAAATTCAGAGATGTGCTCTATGGGAGAGCCTGCGAAAAACCAGTGACCTTGCCTTGGACCTTCCATGGGCTGCGCTTGGTGACTTCAATGCTATCCGATCTCAATCGAAGGGGCTGGGGGGAACCTGGCATGTCTGGAGTTCCTTGGACCTTGATCAATGCCTTAGGGATTTCGACCTTGAAGATGTTTGCCATGAGGGGATGTTTTATACTTAGAACGAT
The DNA here is from genome assembly GCA_028571085.2 of Nepenthes alata. Taxonomy (NCBI): domain Eukaryota; kingdom Viridiplantae; phylum Streptophyta; class Magnoliopsida; order Caryophyllales; family Nepenthaceae; genus Nepenthes; species Nepenthes alata. The sequence continues at coordinate 5,893 of JAOVVI020018074.1, forward strand.
GACAGGGACCCCTCTATACTTATATTCAGAAAGTTAGACAAAGTGGTTGCCAATGAAAATTGGCTCAGAAAGTACCAGAGGGTGAGAGCTCTCTTTTTGCCTACTAGGCTTATGGATCATTCCCCGTGCATTTTGCGCCCTGCCGATAGTACTGCCTGTAAAAGGGGTTTGTTTCGTTTCCATAATTTCCTCACCAAGAGCCCCAATTTTCTCAAAGTTCATAGGGAGGCATAGACAAATGAGACTCCTGGTAACCCCATGTTTTGGTTAATCAGGAAACTAAAAAATGTGAAACGAGCCTTCAATACCCTAAATGATCATGTTGGTGATGTTCATGAGGAGGTTGCAAAAACCCATAAGGCATTCACAGATCTCTAGGCTGGGCACCCTACTCTTTGGGTCTCCTGTCGTGAGGAGCAAGCTTGCCGGGAAGCCTATTTCCTTGCTATGGAAAAGGAAATTGACGTCATTAAGCAAAAAGCTAAAATAAAGTGGCTCAACGAAGGGGATCAATGCACCAAATTTTTTTCTAGACTGTTACTGGAAACGGCAATCGGAACAGGATTTCCTCCTTACTTCATGAGAACGGAACCCCTACTTCTGGGATTGAGGATATCCATATGCTTATTGTTGATTACTTTCAATGTGTTTTAGGATTTGGATGTGCTCAAGGATCGACCGATCCCAACCGGATTCGCTCGTCACTGTGCAATGAAAATTGACCTCATGAAAGCTTACGATTCCATCCATTGGGACTTTATCATCCACATATTGATCCTGATGGGATTTCCTCCTCAAATCATTGGGTGGATCAACCAATGCATTACCACCCCCTTCTTCTCGATTAATATTAATGGGAAATCGGTCGATTTTTTCAAAGGTGGTAAGAGTCTTTGGCAGGGTGACCCTATATCCCCTTACTTATTTGTACTCGTCATGAAAGTGCTGAATGGTATTATTGAGATGAAGGCCAGACAAAATAAGACGTTCAAGTTTCATTAGCGATGTGAAGATACTCGAACTGTTATGCTTGCTTTTGCGGACGATTTGCTACTTTTCTCCAGAGCTGATGTAAACTCAATCCGAATTCTACATGAATGTCTTGAGGAGTTCCTATTTGTATCTCGCCTGTCTGCAAACAAAAATAAAAGTGAGATCTTTATCTACGCAAAGGATACTGACCTCCAAAAGGAAATCTCCGGCATGTTCGGTTTGAACGAAGGCAAATTACCCATGAAATACTTGGGGGTCCTGCTGATCACGTCTAGACTATCAGTCTCGAATTGCAAGCCTCTCATCAAAAAAGTCATTCGACGGATCTTGTCCTAGAAGAATCGATGGCTTTCGTTTGGAGGGCATCTTCAACTTGTCTCATCCATTCTTTCGTCCATCCACTTGTACTGGGCCTCCATGTTTATTCTGCGCAAGTCCGTTCTTAAAATCATCAAAAGCTACATTCGCAGATTTCTGTGGCATGGTGTTTTTAATGGGAAGGCAACTGCTAAGGTTGTGTGGGCCGACATATGCTATCCAAAGAGCGAAGGCGGCCTGGGGTTAAAAAACTTACAGACCAAGGACAAAGGTTTGATCTGCAAGCTGCTTTGGCGCATTATTACTAAGGACTCTGGGTCGGCGTGGTCTTTATGGGTTCACGTGCACAGGATTAAGGACCGATGTATTTGGACCTTAAAAGTACCGGACTCAGCGTCTTGGTGTTGGAGGAAAATTATGAAGTTACGTTCTTTCATGCGCCTCCATACGAAATACTCAATTAGGGATGGTACCAATACCTTTCTGTGGCTTGACAACTGGCATCCTCTAAGCCCTTTGTGTGATATGAGTACTGATCAGACCCGGATGGTCTCAGGATTGCCTTGGGACACAAAAGTCAAAGACATTATTCGGGGTGACCGGTGGGCTTGGCCAAACCCGTTTGATATGGAAGTCTCCCATCTTATGGAAAACATGCCCACCTATCTCCCTAATACTTGGATCAGGGACTTTGTCCATTGGACGGCCTCAGCTGACGAACAATTTTTGACCCGTTTTGTCTACTACCTCTTCCATCCTCCAAAGGCGAAAATACCCTGGGCCACAATGGTCTGGGGTCCCTCCCACATTTTCGCCCATGCTTTCACCATTTGGCTGGCCATTAGATGCAGACTTCACACTCTTGACCGTATTCACAGCGTCCCCAATATTTCTACCAAATGCACATTTTGCAATATGGGGGGTGAAGACCATGATCACCTTGTTTGCTCCTACCCCTACTTGTATTCCTTATGGCACATAATCCGGCGATGGGTAGGTATTCACTGGCTTTATCCTGAGTGGTCCAAGAATATTCTTTGGGTTGCAAATAAATGAAAAGGAAAAAATTTGTTGGCCCATTCTAAACGTCTAACCCTTGCGGTCACAGCCTATTTTCTCTCGAAGGAGTGCAACAATCGCATCTTTCAAAGTTCTCCTGCCCAGGCCACCACCCTCTTATATTCCCATATTATTAATGTTGTTCAAAACAAGCTGAAGGCCCATCTTGATACTACCAGAGGGGTGAATCGATCCTTCATGATTCGCTGAAATATATATATATAAAAATAGAGCGCCTGGTCTTCTGGGAACTGACCGGAGTGGTTTGGTTTGCTGACTAATTGCCACGGCTCGGGGTAATTTGCTAGCTGTTTGCCACGTTGGCGGTTTGCTGTCGGTGGGCAGAATGCTTTGTGTCCTTGGGAGGCTTACTAAGTTGGAGTGGTTTGGCTGGCTTGTTGGATTTCTTGGGCGGCCTGCAATTTTAGGCGGAATGGTTGGAGGATTGATCCTGCAAAAATGTCAGGAAACTCGTGAGATTGGTATGCGGGACGCTGATCTGGCATTTTGGAGTTTGAACGGCTATTCGGTTTGATAGTCGCATACTTCCGGAATGCTCTCAGCCCTTCTGATGCTGTATGCCGGTATGGGTGTTCTGACTGTTTCGGCTATCTTGCCTGGCCTGATGTATGCTCTGCCCGGATGGGCCATCTGCTGGAAATTGCGGAGTTAGTGCTCTTCCCAGTATGCAGCTAACGGCAAGTTAGCATATAAAAAAAAATCAAAGTTTTTTGGCCGGCCAATTTGTTGACCGGCATTTTTGGTTTAAAAATCAGGGGTTTCTGTTGCTCTCCGGCATTGTCTGCTTTGCGGGTTAATCACCTCGTTGGCTGTTGTGGTGCCGGTATGCTTTCCGGCTCCTGTTGCTGTCAAAACAAAAAAATTCCTTTCCGGTTTGGTTGCTGTACGGTTGCTTTGTTGGACGCTCGTCAACTGGGGTGTTGCTGCCAACCGGCATTCCGGGAGTTTTGATGCACTCCAGAACTTCCCGGCTCCTGGTTTTGGATGCGTTGCGCTGCCGCATGTTTGCCTTGCTGGCCTGCTTTGTTGCCGGGTGGCTTTCCGGGTTTGAACGCGTTGCTGGCCGGCTACCTTGCTGGCATTCTGATTCGGCAATTGCTTTCCCGCGTGGCTGGCAGTTCCCACGTAAGTGGTTTATTCTGAACGGGTTGGCTGACGTGGGATAGGAAGGCTGACTCGCCCTCAAGTCCAGCGTGGCGGTATTCCTGAATCCTGGTTCCCCCTCGCGCAAGATCTCAAAATTTTGCTACGAATGTTGGTAGTTTAGTTTTCAATTGCCTGATTCAGCGTGTCCCGCTTTGACCAGCTTGATTATTGGCTTTTGGAAGATGTTTCTCTTTTTCTTCCTTTGTCTCTTCAGATTTTTTTCCTTTGGACTCCTAAATTGTTTCGTGATCCTCGGGGAATGCTCTAATATCTGTGTTCTAAATTTAAGTCGGCAAAATACTTAAATATAGAACACTGATTCTGTATTTCTTTCCTTTTATTTATAAAATTTAATTACTTAAAAATATAATATATCTAGTGATACCTAATAATAGTATGCTTTGTTAGATAATAAAATGCTGAATTTCGAGTAAGAGAAATTTTGTATAGATTATCACAATACCACATAAGTACATTTTGCTTCTAACCCAATTCTTTTAGAAGCATCTTTATCTACAAGAGTTATTTGTACACCTTTATAATAGTAAAATATTCAGCTTTTAAATTATCATGCCACAACCGCCCAAAAAAAGTCATAAGATATCCTAAAGTAATATTTCTAGTATCATATCACTAGATAGTTGGTATCTAAATATCCATTTAATACAGGCTTTCCGTCACCATAGCTCAAGTAATGCCTAGAGGTTCCTATCAGATACATCAAGATAGAGGATAGAGTGGTGTTGAAGGTGGACGATGGGTGACCGATGATTACCAGACATTTCTCCAGCATACCGGTGGTTTTATAGGCTTGACGAGGCTTAAATGTAAGGCCTGAGATCTCCCAATCAAGCAAATCATAATTGATCGAAGTCAAATAAAGTAAAAAAATTTAATATTTGAGAAAAATTACTAAAAATAAAATATATGGACTTAAAAATTTTCACCAGCTTAAAGATTATAGAAAAAAATTAAGAACAATAAACAGTGAAAACCCAAAAGTCAAGAACTTACCCCGAAAT
>JAOVVI020018076.1:0-10449 GCA_028571085.2 Nepenthes alata
GACCTAGCAATTCAATGAATGGGATTTTGTTGGGCCTGCATTCTTGGGCTTTAATGCTGTTCAGCCCATTTCATATTATGGCCTTAGTGACCTTTCTTTATATAGACCCATTAATAGCTATACCCATCAAATGGGTTCTCATGATACGCTCCCTGACTCATGCAACCTCTGGTAAATCTGAACTTTTGAGGCAAACTCTTGCCAAGTTGCAGACACTCGATACAGTTTCTTAGCATTAGGATGGATGATAGATTTGTGCTCAAAATATCTCCTGCGCAGTATTGATGCCAAAGCTGATCAGCGAGCTACATTGATATCCTACACAATTTGACACAAAAAGAACATATAATGCCAAACCTGATCAGCGAGCTACATTGATATCCTACACAATTTGACACAAAAAGAACATATAATACCAAACCTTCGCCCTGTGAATATTGTTGACATATTTCCCTTGTCATTGGTAACAAATACATCACTTTAGTCACACACAAAGTCCAGCCATGCGAGAGGGAAAATGCAGAAAATGGTCCCATCTCCACTTTGCTGGTTATCATGTCTTTGGGGGAAATTGGGGGAGAGCAATTTCAGGGGAGCCAGAGTGTGTTCTACTCCATACACTTCACCAGATGCAACACAGATGTGAATGCCACTACCACAGCCCAGAGGACATAACACGAGGCTAACTTTTTCAGGAGAACGTGGGCATCTCACATGCCTCTTTGCTTCATCTGTGTTGTCCCCCAGTATATCATCGAGGACAACACATAATAGTGCATACTTCCTTAATGTTCACCAAACAAAAATGTTCTTGATTTCATGCCCATTATCTCATTGACTGATTATCACAAAACATATGGCATGAATAACCATATGCAGCATTATAGCAATGACTAGGCAAAATGACAAGCAACCACAGAATTTTTTGAAGCCAAAAGTAAGGCACCGGTAGAGAACTATAGTCCTGACATACCTATAAACAAACACAACCTACATCAAAACAATGCAGCATACTTGGCAATCCACCGGTGGCTGACTTAGAAGACCGGTTTCTATCCCTTCCCAATTTATGAGTGAGATATTTAAGCATATCTAAAACTCAAGAAAGACAATCATTTTAACTTATAGCATCGCTGCATTTAGTAAAAGCTGCCCACACACTCCAGCAACTCTCTATTTCCTGATTATAACACTATTCCAGAATCTACGATGAGTAATATTTATGTTAACCTCAAGAAACTTACAGCCTGGCAGCAACATTATCCCTAGCTTTGTTCTGAACATGTATTTTAGGCCTTCACCACAACTGGATCAGAATACACAACCAGATAACCTACTATGTCGGCCTCACCAATATCCTTATCCATAATTTCATTTCCAAATAAACACCATATATGAATACCCCTATTCTTTGTTGATTTAAGCCTTGCTGGCTGCAATTAACAGATAATGATTAGGCTGTTGATATCATCAACTCCTGAAATGGAAACAGCAAGATCCAAGTAAAACAAGAAGTGTAAGAGGTTCAATAATTTTAGATGTTGTCAAGTAATCTATAATTCAAACACTAACTTTCCAAACAAAACAACTAAACAGTGCTTAGGGATAGCAAACAAATCGAGTGCCTAATTAAGTAAAAATGAAAGCAGAGTAACAATTCCTGGCAGTGAAAGCAGGTACTCGCGAACATATTGCTCACATTGCTGCCTCCATAGAAGAATTCCAAATTTCTTTCACTCCAGAAGTCATAACTAGATTTTCCTCCATCTGCCTACAGTTCAAAACCATTAGAAACCAGAGTGTTAGGTCTTCTTTGGTTAGTATATTCCGTGATAATATTTGATTTCTAACTTTCAATTCAAGTATCAAAAATTAGCCACAGGTGTTAAGTGAGAGGGACTGGTCATTCTATAGAGATTGTTTCAATTCCATATTCATGCTGCTAGTCTGTCACAAGTTGTCCAGTTAAGCTATAAAGAAGAATATAGCATTTACATTTTCAATCTGCTAGATGCCCTCGAGATGGCCGCTCAAGCCATTGGGTGTAAATTCAAATCCAGTAGCGCCCAACTAGATAGCAGCAAGCTGACCGCTCAAGCCATTGGGTGTAAATTCAATTCTAGCAGCACCCCGCTAGATGAACACATGCTAGCCGCCCAAGCCATCAAATATGAATTCAATTCCAATAGCATTCCGCTAGATGATTGCGAGCTACTCGCTCAAGCCACCATGCGTAAATCCACTTTCAGCAACACTGCTTCTGAACTACTAACTAGGCACTTAAACTAACGATGGTTATTTCACTTTCAACAGCCCCCCACTAGCTAACCGCGAGACTGACACTTAAGACGGATAAAGCTAATTCCACTACTTCGAAATTTTGAACAGCTATTGAGTGAAGGCCGAGATCAATTTTTGAGCTCATATCACAAATAGAAGAAAGAGACATCTAAAGACGTAAGGAGGTTGACTCAATTTGTGAAGAGTGAAAGAATTCTTAAAGAACTAGACACAATTTTTTAAGGGACACAGACACGTATTTGTCTTCACAAAAGAATTCTTGAAGAATTAAACACAATTTTTTAAGGGTCAAGTATTTGTATCTAAGTCGAATCATAGTAAATTAGTTTTTATTTCCTCCTCAAATTGAGCTTTTTATTGTGTGGAGATTCAAGTCTTGTTGGAAGATAAAGAGATCCACATTACAAGAAATTCTGTGAAAACATTCATTAGTGACAGATTCACTTGAAGAAACCAAGACTTCTTAAGTAACCGTTATGATGTAAATCTAAGAAAGGCCTTAAATGGTAACTAGTTCAAGTCAATTAGCTAGAATGACGCATTTGTATTTTAGTTATAAGTTGGCTCTTCTCATCATAATGAATCTTTTAGTTGACAAATGATAGCCCGAATTTCGTCGCCAAAATTTTATATTCATCTCATTTCATTATTTATTTTTATTGACGATTGTACATTCAATATTATCTAGATTTGCAAATTATTTACGTGTTCCAGTTTGCGTTTAACATTTTGTCAGATTTTTAAATTATCATTTAAGATACCTATTCATCCCCCTTAAGGTGTCCATGGGACTAAACTATATATTTTTCAACTAGTATCAAAGCTTGACCTCAATCCTTACTCACTGATGATAAATCAACTTTTGTCGGTTCTTTTATATTTTGATAGAAGTAACTATGCACATTGTAAAGTCGGCATAACGGCATTTCTTAAATCTATAGACAAATGTGTCTAGCAAAGCACCCAGAAAGGATTGAGTATTCCTTCTACTGTCGACAATGGAACTATAATCATTAAAAACCGTGTTTCATGGTCACAAGATGAAAGGACCGAATCCAACTGGAATAGTAAGGCTGTAAATGCTCTATTCTCTGCTATATTCCCTGATAATTTAAAAGAAATTTTATATGTGAAAACTCAACTGGGATATGTTAGAGACTGCTCATTAAGGTACTAAGGCAGTAAAAAATTCAAAATTGCAAATGTTGACTTCAAAATTTAAAGAAATAAAGGTGAAAAGAAGATGAAACCTTTGATAAATTTCTTTCCAAATTAAATGATATTGTAAATACTAGCCTTAATCTTGGAAAGAAAATTTCTTAATAAAAAATTGTTAGGAAAACTCTAATATCTCTTTTGAAAGATTTTGTCAAAAGTGACTATGGTAGAAGAAAGTAAAAATCTAGATCAAATTAAAATTGAAGAATTTGTTGGCTCCTTACAAACCTATGAACTCAAAATTTTCTTAAATTATGAAAAACAAATCTATTGCTTTGAAATCCATAGATAAAAAACACAAAACTTAATCTAAAAGAGAATGTTTTATATGATGAAGAAACTGCCTTGTTTGTAAAAAGAATCAAAAAAATTTTTAAGAACAACAAGAAGAAACATGAATTTGTAAGGGAACATCTAGCAACTGAAAAAAATGTAAAACTGAAAATAAAGAAATAAGGACTCAAACTCTTAAAACTCTTTAAATATTCAATGCTTTAAATACTAAGTATTCGGTCATATTAGAACTGAATGTCCTAATTACTTAAGATCCAAACGAAAGGAGAATGCATCTTCATCGGATGATGAAGGTGAGGAAAAAGAAGATAAGGAAATTGATGATAGTGAACATATAAACTATATGGCTTTCCTTTCATCGATCAATTACAATGAAACTTTTCCTGAAAATACTCTAAATCATAGTCACAAAGATGATGAAGAAGAAAAGTTACAAGAAACTTATGATAAACAATTTAAGCAAAGTCTAAAATTACAAAAGTCCAACCGAAGTTTCAGTAAAAAGATAAAAGACCTTGAAAATGATGATGAAGGTGAGGAAAAAGAAGATAGGGAAACTAATGAGAGTGAACATTTAAACTATATGGCTTTCCTTTCATCCATCAATAGCAAAGAAAATTTTCCTGAAAATACTTCAAATGATAGTCCCAGAGATGATGAAGAAGAAAAGTTACAAGAAGCTTAAGATAAACTATCTAAGCAAAGTCTAAAATTTAAAAAGGCCAACCGAAGCTTTAGTAAAAAGATAAAAGAACTTGAAAATGATCGAGATTTATTAAGTATTAAACTTATAGAATCCAGTGATATCTCAATTTTGAAAACTGAAAATGACTATCCAAAGAAAAAAACTTGACCATGTGTTGGGAATAGGTAAAGAGGCGATGAGGGCTAGGATTTGTTGAAAATGGCACTCAAAACACAAAGGAAACTAAAACTATTTTTGTTCCAGACTTTACTAACATCAATAATAACACCAACACTCAAGGAATTCACAAAGAACCAAAGACACATGAATCAACATGTCAATAAAAATTCTTTTCTTAAAGTGTCTCCTCATGTCATAGAGTCAATAAATTAGGTGATTATGTTCAGATTAACTCTAACTCAACCATGAACATACCTAAGTATAAGAATGTTGGTTATATAAATTTGTTCCCACATGTCATGCGTGTAGAAAATGTGGATATATTCGTCCTCAATGTTATCGTACCAATCCTTAGTTAAATTATGTCCAAAATCTTCATAATCATGTCATGTGTTTTAATAGCAGACTAAATTACTTGACCATAAAGATTAAATTTGAACAACGGGTGCGGATTAAGAAAAAGATCAACTCAAATTCTAATAGTCCATCAGGTTGCAATGTTGCTCATATTGCATTTAAGATTCAAGAATCCTCAATGAAATATCTTGATGGTGGATGTTCTCAGTATATGTGCGGTGACAAGTTTGTCTTTACTTTTGTAAGTGACAATTGTGTAGGTAGTGTCACTTTTGGTGATAGTGCAAAAGCTCCAATTATGGGAAAAGGGACTTCATAGATAAATGGCCTACCCACTTTTCATGATGTTTTGTATGTTGATAGTCTTAATTCTAATCTTTTGAGTATTAACCAATTTTATGATGAAAACTTTGAGGTTAGATTTTTTCAAAATAAATGTAATATTCTAGCTCTAGAAGGAAACTTGATTCTTGAATGGATAAGAACTTCTGATAATTGTTATAGAGTGTTTCCTAAAACTGACTTAACAAATCATCACGTTAAAATTGATAGTTTTGAACTATGGCATCAACATCTTGGACATGTAAATTACAAGAACATATCTAGAGTTTCAAAAGTGGAGATTGTTAATAGTTTACCAAAACTGGGGGAAAATAAAAATTCTGTGGCTAGACCATGTCAAGCGAGAAAACAAACCCAAACTAAATATAAGAAAGTCACCAAAATCAACACTAAGAAACCATTAGAACTTCTTTGTATGGACTTAATGGGATCTTCTAGATGTTAAACATTAAGAGGAAAGCAATAAATCTTAGTTGTTGTTGATGACTTTACTAGATTTGCTTGGGTTGAAATGTTAAGGGAATCTAACACCTCTACTATTGTTGTGACCACCTTTTAAAAAAAATTTAAATGAATAAGGAACTTTGATCATCAGAATTAGGAGTGATCATGGAAGAGAATTCGATAATATTGATATTGAAACCTATTCCAATAATGAATGGATGCATCAAGAATTTTTCACTCCCGTAACTCCACAATAAAATGGTGTTATTTAGAGGAAGAATAGAAACATTCAAGAAATGGAAAAAACCATGATGCAGAGTAAGGAAATTGCTATGCATTTGTAGGGATAAGTTATTAATACTACATGTCATATAATCAATATGGTTTATCTTAGACCTAAGAAGGATAGGGCACCATATGAACTATGGAAAGGAGATAAACCTACAATTAAATATTCCATGTCTTCGGAAATACCTGTGAAAATCTCGGAATACTTGATATGAAATATGATGAAGGCATTTTCTTAGATTACTCCCTAAACAATCATGCCTAGAGAGTCTATAATTTTCTAACTGTGATTGTTATGGAATCTATAAATGCTGTCATTGATAATGTGGGCAAAAGAGCTCAAAGTAAGGGGGAGAATAATCAAAAGAAATTTTTTGATGATTTTTGCATTGAAGAACCTAGTATTGAGAATATGAATCCAAAGAGTTTTGAAAGTACATCTACACTAGAGCCATCCTCTAAGGACAAATTAAATCACCCCATTAACTCTATCATTGGTATTGTTAAAGAAGGGATGAGATTGAGAAATCGGGTTTTAAAGCAAATGACCTTGACTAGATATGTTTCTCAAATTGAACCAAAAAAGATTGATTAAGCTCTTAATGATGAATGCCGAATTAATGCCATGCATGATGAACTAAATCAATTTGTTAGAAATGATATATGGTATTTGGCTCAAGACCTATAGACAAAAATGTTATTGGTACTAAATAGATTTTTAAAAACAAAATTGATGACAATGGCATCATTAATATAAATGAAGCTAGACTTATTGCTAAAAGATATACACGTTCAGAAAATTAAATTTGATGAAACATTTGCTATGGTTGCTAGACGTGAATCTATAAGAATTCTTCTTTCAGTTGCTAGCTTTATAGGATTTAAATTACACCAAATGGATGTAAAAAGTACTTTTTAAATGGTTTCTTTCACAAAAGAGCTTATGTTGGCCAACCAGCTAATTTGTTGATCCAAAATTTCCTAACCATGTTTATAAACTAAAAAAGGCTTTGTATGATATTAAACAAGCTCCTAAAGCTTGGTACAATAGGTTGACTACATATCTTGTTGACCATGGTTATTCTAGAGGAGTAGATAGGACTATGTTCATTAAACATCATAAAAATTGCTTTATTGTTGCTTAAATACATGCTAACAATGTAATCTTTGGATCTCCCATAGAATCAATGGCACCTGAATTTGCTGATTACATGAAGCATGAATTTGAGATGAGTATGATTGGAGAATAAACTATTTTCTTGGTCTAAACATAAAACAACTTAACAATGGAACATTCATCTCACAATCTAAGTAAGCTACAGGCTTAGTGAAAAGATTTGGTTTAAATAGCTAAAAGCATACGAGAACCCCCATGGGCAATAATGGAAAACTTGACTTGGATCCCTCAGGAAAGAATGTTGATCAAACCTTATACAGGGTAGTTTTCTATACTTAACTACCAGCAGCCCCAACATTGCTTTCAGTGCCAATGTGTGCTATGCTTCAATCCGATCCCAAGGAATCTCATTTATGTGCTATGAAATATATCATAAGATGTCACATTCCAAGAACACAATATACGCAAGTCGAAAATAAAATTTAAAATAATATATTCCATTAATAATAAAAATACAACCCGAGCATGACAATTCGTATATATACAGGACCCAACATAATAAAGCCTGCACAAGATCTCATCGGATATAAATCCGGACAACAAAATACATGATCTACCCAAACATCGCAAGGGAGATATCCAAATATAATATCAACTCATCAACATAAAGTAATAACTCCAATATATCACATATAAGAATCAGGGTCCTTATCCGGCCATAAATAATAACCATAATATACCACCGAGATCAAACATATACCCAACATTAATATCTCCACTCACCGATGGAAACATTCTATAACAAATCATATTCAAACTCCTGCAAGCATATCCATGCGACAAGTTTGAGGGGATAAAATATGAAAACGTGAGCCGAGAGCTCAGTAAGTATTATCAGATATATATAAAACAATGCACATAAATCAGAGAAAGGGATATCACCTAACAACCACGTAAAATAAAACACAATATCGGTGAAATCCCGAAAAATCGAGATGTCTTGTACTAAATCATCGTCCGTATCAAATAATTCCTCCGTGACATAATCATAACAAATAATGATCCGGTCAAATCTCATAAACGATATCATATCATATGATTCGAGGTCACATCACATAATCGCGACCGTCACCACATCCGTGCGGACACATACCATCGTCCGAATCCAAATCTCATATCTCATATACTAAAATAAAAAAAATCAAAACAAAAATATATAAATATAAAAAATGTTCCGAGGCTTAACACATCAATACGTACGAGACATTCCTATCGCCTATCCGTGGGTCAAACCACGTATCTAATATCACAATACACACAAATACATGTAGAAATACAAAGCATGCACGAAATCAGAGAATCAAAAATTAATAATACCAATTTGAGGAATGGTTACCCTCGTCTAGTAACCACGGCTATATCGGCTGCAATTTAAGCCACCAGCTCAAGGCCAGGCTACGGTTCAAGCCAGCGACTCAAGGGCATCCATATACTTTGTCTTCCATGAACTAGGAACTTGCTCACTATATTTTACCACCCTTGACTTTAGGTACAATCTCAAATTTAGTTATATATTAGGATGTCGAATATAATATTTCGTTAATTCTGTATAATGATTCTCATTTAAATACACAATGGGGCAGGTCAATTACAACAAAGCTCACCTTCCTGCCGGCGGAAGGGAAATCACATATCACATACGTCCCCATCGGGACTAAGCCTCCCCGTCGGCAGCGGTACCAAATATCTCATGTCTCGGATCACATATAACGACCCCTCGGGTCTTGGACCTCCATGGTCCTATAGTGACCCCACCCTCAGCAGCATGCATGTGGACCAATGCACGGCCTAATTCATGGTTCCACAATATACAGATACACAAATATACATATATATTATCCGGGTGTCCAAAAATCCCCCCAAATCTCGAATACTAGTGTAAAACCACCAAACAACCAGTAAAACATAAATGCATGTACAAAATAAATAGATGGGTGCATAAAAATAACATGCATATTATAAAATCTCCAAACAGTAATCAAACATTATCAAATACGAAATCAGATCAAGGATAGGACTGGAAGATACTTGCCTTAACTCTATACTCCGTAGATCAGAAGAAAGGATACTCTGAAACACCCGAATCGCGGGTTTCTCTCTCCAGCCGCGTCTCTTTCTCTCTCGACTAGAGCACTTTCTCTCTCCTCGGCGCTGCCTCACCCACAAGCCTCCGCCGCCTCTGCCTCCTCTCGTGGCCACCATCCTTCCTCGGCGAGCCTTCTCTCTCGCTGCACTCACGCTGCCGTTGCTCCAGCCCCTCTCTCTCTACACAACCCTCTACCGCGCGCACCGCCGCCGCGCCACCTGCCACTATTGTGCCGATCTACCACCACTGTGCTGGTCTCCTCTCTCTCCGGTCGACGCGAAGCCCGTGCCACTGCCCTTCTCTACCCTGCACGAGCCATCTTGCCGCCTCCCACGGCTACCGCCAACCATCTGTGAATAGCCTCCACTACACGTGCCTCAAACAGCCGCCGAAACCCTCCTCTGTCCTCTGCCTCCCTTCTCCTCCTTCCCTCTTCTTCTTCTCCACGCACGAAACCCCGTCCCTCTCTCTACCTTTCCCCTTTCTTTTCTTCCTTTTCTTTTTCTTTTTTTCTTCCCTTTTCTTTCCCAAGCTCCCACCGCATGCTTCTCCTTCCATTCTTATATTATATTATTATTATTATTATTGATGCGTCCCTGAGGCCGGGTTCTTGTGCGGATTAGAGAGTTTTCAAATTCCTCAGTTGGATCAGATCGCGAACGGGTCCGATCTCCACCTCTCAATTTGGGCCCTGCACACCACAAACTACAAATAAGAGGTTAAATGACGGTGAGAGGTTGTCCCACGATAAGCACTCAAACGTTCAAATCAGAAATCTTTCCCCGAGAATGGAAAGATGCATGCGTGGAAGTAAACGTGATAAAATGCATGGAGTACGTGGGATGATGGTAGGAGGCTTGAACTCCCTTTGGTGCACTGCTTGGAGTAGCTCACTATCATTGCAGTAGGAAGGCAGTGGTTCGAAAGAAGAGAGCTAATTCTTTCTCCTCGTTACTTTTAGTGCTGGATGCAAGGATTGGGATTTCAATCTCAAGTCACCGCCTATGCAGTTTGTGGAAGTGGGAATTCTCTCCCCTTTCTCTCTACTACTGGAAAGTGTATTTGTAGGCTCCTTTA
>JAOVVI020018077.1:0-10448 GCA_028571085.2 Nepenthes alata
GTGTAAATCACACAATCTCTCTCTAAAAGTGTTTCTCACTCTATCTTTACAACAAGGCTGCCCACAGCTCTCTCTAAACTCCTTAAAATGCTTGCTGTCTCACACGCCAACACACATAACAAGCAAAGGGCACAAGCTTTATATACACAAAGGGCCTAGTGGTCAGTCAGCCACCCTACTGCCAGTAGGGTGGCAGGACCACGCCTCCTAGGCATGCCATGGCAGGCGCACGCCCAGCGTGCTAGAATGGCAGGCTTGACACCCTAGGAAGTTACAGCCGTCTGAACATCCAATCAGAGTGGGTCAACTGCCCACCTAGAAACGCGACTACAGCAGGTCTACGGGAGAGAGAGATTCAACGCCTAGATTTCAGGAGTCCTTGTCCATGTCCTCAGCAACCTCTCGGATATGACGCCTTCAACAAGTTCTCATCCGCATGACAGGCTTCTCGGACCACTCAAGAAAGTCCGCGTCCATTTTTCCCAATGGAGTCCGCGAACATAGGTGCCACGAGGGAGTGACCCCAACACCAATGACTAACATGGGGTTTATAACTTTCTAGCTACCCAAGTAATGGCATCTGTTTTGTTTCATTATGTACGGGTTTCATTACCCATTCTGTTCATGCGTGTATTTTTTGTCATGTAGTAAATATAGGTGATCATGGTCACTATAAGTACAGAGTAGATTCTCAGCTGAAAAGCATGAATGTAACATTGCACATTCAATATGAAAGTCATAGACTCCCTCCATGGACCAGAATCGGTGATATCATGCTGCACAGATTGCACGTGAAAATTCCTTTGTCTCAATTGTTTCATTTAGCTGAGATGACGTTTTGAAGCCTTAAAGGGATCTCATCCTAGTGAATGGTCAAAGTTCTTAGTTTTAGCAGTCAAAAGCCCATAACTTCCTTTTGTTTTCATCTTCAAATTTCTTTCTGTTTGTGTGTCTTATATTATATAGTCAGTCTGGAATTTTCCTGCAGTAAATTTTCTAGTAGTAGGATTGTATTCATATTAAAGTTTTTTGGACCTCAAATTTGGATGATGATGATTACATGACACTGATCCTTTTAAGGTAATAGAATGATTCAAAATTTGTGGTATGTGAGATTTTTCTCTCGCGCGACTACATTAGTTGTATACCCTTTTGAAAGTCATTCTGAAAGATGAACCCATAAAATGAATAATAGAGTAACCAAAAAAATGTATACTGGTGTTTTACAAAAAGTTGATAGTCAGTTTTGCAAATGTCGGACAAATTATTGAGTATATATCGTGTCTTTTTGCCCCATTATTTTAGTTCCATTTCCTACAACAGTTATCAATTCTCTGACATATAATTAATATAAGATCAGACTTCATGTGTACGAGTAAAAAGTTGCTAAAATCAGGTTAATCAGTTAGGGTTACTGTTGGACTATTTTCTTTCTTTCTTTTTTTTTTTTAAAATTAGAAGGTAGTTTGGTAGACTGAAGTTTGAGAAGAGGTTTTCAGGTGAAAGGAAAACTTTTCATTCTAGAGAAGAAGGCTTCAATCATGACTTGTACTCGTTCCAATTTGCATGTTTGTCTCAGTTTTTCAATCTGGTAATGGTGGCTGCAAATTCTCAAAGTGGTTTTTTGCAGCTAGGTACTAGTGAAATATAAACTTTCATTAAATGGGTATGTCAATATCTACAAAGCCTTAATTTCATTAAATGGAGTTGACTATAAGAATCTGCTTCCGTTACTTTGGTTGGTTTGACATGACATCTTCTAAAATTAGAAACAATTTTAAATCATTTCTAGGCTTTTAAGGATAGATGGGACCAGGATTGACTTTGACTGCTCTTGATATGGCTCCTTTAGTAAGAGGTTACAGGGATTCACGGTAATGGGGCCTTTATTACTATTATTATTATTATTTCACTTTGGCAGCCTTAGGAACCATAAAACCGTCGGGTAGTGATCATTAGGGGGATCGGTGTAGTTGGAAAGGGCTTGCATTTTATCTGGCTGGTATTTGGAGAGCAACAAATGTTTAATTTGGACTTTGAAGGAGTTTAAGCTGAGGGTCAAATTTGATGTTTAGTATGTCAGTTGTACAACATGTATGGATTTGTTGAGGTTTCCATTTCGTGGAAAATTTTCCCTTGCATTAGATATTTTCTGTGCAAAGAGCAATTTTCGTGGCCCTTTATCTTTGCTACTCAATTGAGCAGGTTTCATTGATTGGTTTAGATAGACATCACCGGTAAAATTTCTTATGGTGCTGCATGATTTCCCAGTTGATATTTTGAATACCTTTTACTATATTGACGTTTTGATGAAGGAGGATATAGTTTGCTTCCTATGAATGACGTTTCAGAGATGTGCCCATTTAGTCCACATTAAGAGAAGTACCACCACAGATGTGTAGAAAAGGAGAAGGGTAAAACTAGGGCTTTGTTCTGCAATGTGCCAAGGAGACAGTTTCAAATCTCCTTATACATTGAATTAAACGAATGCTGTTCTTTCATTATTGCCTTTGGATTATAAATTAGGTGATCACGAGGGGTGCTATGTATGGTAGAGAATTGGGAACAGACGAAGAAGAAAAAAGGCAAAAAAAGGGTTAGAATCATGCATTTGATGAAATGAAAGAGAGGCTAAGGAGATCTCTGAAAATATATAGAGGAATTTTTAATCTTTTTTTGGGTATGAAGTTACAAAACTGTTTTTATGTGAGTAATAGAAGGAGATCCCTTTCAGGGATGTCAGGCATTCTCTTATTTATGCTTTCTGAGATCTTTTGATACTTTTCAGCCTTTGACCGTGTGAATATGCTGTTGAAAATGTCTAAAGGAACACTAACTAGACATTCTTCTTTCAGGGTCAATCTGCTATATCTGTTGATGACACACTGAAAATTATATCCTGCCGGTGAGTTCTGTCGTTGTCTTCAAGTACTATTTCACGTAATTCTTATTGGGGGAGACCTTTATGAACTTTACTTTGGCAGGGAACAACAGAAGAAGTTGTCAGCGCTTGAGTTGGAATTGACTGCAGCTAAAAAAGATGGTTTTGTCTTGAAGTATTCAAATGGCAATCATGACACTTATTCTAAGAAAAAGCTTTTAGCTGTTATTGGAGTTATCACAAAGTTTGGGCATAGGACTAATAGAGATGCAATCCGCAAGGCCTGGATGCCAACTGGTAGGTATCAATCTGTTTTCTGATTTATCCTTTAGGATATGCCTAATTATGGAGTCTTCATCAATTCCATTGAAACCACATAAAGAGTACTTATCTAATCCAATTGGTCCATATCATGGTTGAAAATATCTGTATTGATATTGGTCGTGGTCATATTGGAATTTGACATATCGGACAATACGTATTTGTATTGGATATATCGGAAAGAAAAAAATTCCTGAAAATTGTTAACTAACATGGCTGTATCGGCTGATATTTTTAGCATCAAACAATGTATGGCAATATATTGCTGATACGGAATTATAATTCGATATTGTTACAATATCGAAAAATATCAGTATCTTAGCGTCCCGATATCTATGTATATTAATTGATATAATAAATATCGGCTGATATTTACATCAATGGCCCATATCAATAGAGGAAGTTTAATCCTTTTAAAAATGTTATACAAGAAAATTTTTGGTGTGTTGGAGCATTTATCTATCACTCTATTTTCTGTTGCCTTTTGTCATTCAGCATCTGTATAATACAATCTTCGCAGGTTTGGGTTTAAAGAAGTTGGAGAATGAAAAAGGCATTGTTGTAAGATTTGTAATTGGAAGAAGGTCTCTACTTTGAGGGTCTGCAATTATGCCAAGTATTCATTTTTCAGTTTTGTGTTGATTATAATGTATCTTGCAGTCCGAATCGTGGAGACAGTTCAGACAGGGACATTGATGCTGAAAACAGGCAGACAGATGATTTTATTATTCTTGTATGTGAAACTCATGGAAGCTATATCAGGGATTTTAATTAACAAGAAGTTACCTTAAGAATGCTGCAAGTACAGGATATCCTAATAATGTGCGCAATTCATCTAATTGTTATTAAGACACAAATCTTCCTACCTGAGTGTCCATATTCTTTTTTAATCAGAGATGAAGATCATTGGAGATCTCATTTTGCACTGCTGAGCTGGAATATGATAGTATATCTGCTTTTCAAAAATGCAGATGCCAGCATAACCAAGTATTAGTGGTTGTGGTTAGAAAGTTGTAGTGATTACAATCATTTTCCTTTCTTGTGTTGTTAATTGCAATTGGGGTAGTTATGGAGTTGTTTGTTATGTTTAAAGTTTTTCTTTTCTATTTTAGTTGCATGCTTAATGTCATGATCTTCAAATGCAAAGAGATTTTCAAAAATATATTTATTAAAATGCCTTTTTCTGGGAACGTTTGATTTTTATTTTGAAAAATATTTTTCGAGAAAAATTATAATTTCTAGCTTTTGTCAAAAGCACTTTAAGTGTTTTCGTAAAGAGTTCTGAATTGAAATTTGTTGAAATCTAGAGTAACATATGTTGAACATTAATTGGGTTTTAGGAAGTCTGTTTGAGGAAGATCCAATTTGTATTTTTTTGAAAGTTGTTTTAAATGCAATAACAAAAAAGTCTTCTTCTTCCATTTTTTTTTTTCCACTCAGGATGATCACATGGAGTCGCCTGAAGAGCATCCTAAGAAGACTAAGTTGTTTTTCAGTCATGCTGCAGAGACTTGGGATGCTGATTTTTATGTAAAGGTCAATGATGATGTACATGTCAATATAGGTACATAGTCTAAATTAATTCCCTTCATGGCAGAAATAACCTATATCCTCTCTCTGATATGTCAAGTCTGCATTAGGTTCTGGAGATCGAGGCTAATAATTTTATGTTGTTAGATAACCACGTAGAATGCTCGTAGGTTTCTCTTTCCCTGGTAGATAGCCAACAGCTGCATTATCTGGAACTTCTTGTAATGCATGGATGCAAAAGCATCCTAGATGCAAGAAACAGAAGGCTTAAACTTTATATGACTGGCAAAATAGTTTGATGGGTTGGAGATTTGCTTACTTTAGTGGCAATGATAACAGCAATCTCATGGTTTCCCATCTTCTATGACTAGCATAGATGAAAATACCGACCGATGTGTTGACGTATCAATGATATATTCTGATAGGCCGATACACTTGATATTTAGCCGATATATCGCTTTGTATTTCTCGATCAACTAATGACTTTTAGATTTTTTTTTCTTTCAAATATATGTGATATCGATACGTATTACCGATACCGATGCCGATATTTTCATCCATGGACCATGAGTCATTGTTCCTTTGATTGTTAATCCACATGTAATTGATCCAAATTGAATTATCAATTCTTTTTTACATCAAATTGTTACCAAATCAGATTTTTGTGAACTGATGGTCTTACTACTAGGTTTACACATGCTCTACTCACTTGATGTGTCAGCAAGCAATCAAGATATGGTGCTATTTTCTAGTGATTAAACACTAAGATTTTACCACTCAAAAAGAAATTCTCTTGATGTTCTGAATATGTTTCTTTCCTTTCTTCATCTTGCATTTTCTCTCTTCGTTTTCCTTTTTCATCATTACTTAGCCTCATTTGAACAGGTTGCTTTTGTTTTTGCCACAATATTTTGAATGTAACTTCATGTCATTTATTATACAGATGGTCTGGGAGGGATTCTGGCCACTCATGTCGACAAGCCTCGGGTCTATATCGGGTGTATGAAATCAGGAGAAGTTTTTTCCGAGCCGTGAGTACAGTCAAACTCTTTTGCCAGCTTAGAAACTCTGTACTTTTTCAGTGCCCACTATTATCTATTATATTACTGACTTCTATAGGTCCCACAAATGGTATGAACCCGATTGGTGGAAATTTGGCGATGGGAAATCGTGAGTAGATCTGCATCTCTTACTAGTTATCTGCAGATATTATTTGTCTGAATGGCTTTTGCTACATTTCCTTGACAGCGGATAAACATTCCATAAACCTGTAGTACTTGTTTTCAAAATTCCAGCTTCTCCCACAGTTTTATGCATGGATGAAAATATCATGGAAAAAGTGCGATATCTTACGGTGTCGGTGATATATTGTCCGATGTTTTCTTGGCGGCTAATTATGGTGTCTTTCTAAGATAACAACTAGCCAATTTTGGAACATGGAGGACGATAAATTCTTTCTGCTAAAAGTGAAATAGCTTGAAACAAATAGGAATTGCTTAGTTTTTGACTTGCTGGAAAACTATGGAAATTGTTGGAAATTTTATTTTGACTTGCTCGGCATTTAAGATGTGTTTCAGAGAACCATTGCTTTTCTTATTTTAGAAGGCCATCAAAGAGCTTGGTATCAAACAGGCACCACTAAGAAATCCTGCACTAAAAAGAACATGTCATCAGCTCTTGGTACCTACTGCTCACCCTTCCTCCTATGAATTGAGAACCTTGGGAATGGAGAGTTGGCAGAAGGGAAACTTTGTTTAGCTACATGGCCTATTTATTATTGTTATTATAATACCTTACTTTGAGTGATATCTCATATTTCTCGAAAAAGCAGTTTTGAAGGATAGTCAACTAACCCCAGTTTACATCCGCGTGACCTCTCTCATTTTTTTCTAAAGAGATTTGTTGCATTACTACTACTATGTTGACTATGATCATTTGTGTTCACTGCCATTGTACTGGTATACAAGTGAATTATGGTTTACATCACCCATAATCTTCAAGTGTGTATAGTTTAACATAGCTGGGAAAAAAGATGACAGGGATTTGCTTAGACCAGAAATGTCTATGGAGATTGGAGTATTATTTACATGAAGTATTTGAGAGAGCCTTGACTTCAATTTATAGTGAGGTTCCTTCCTTGTGGCACCGAGGTTACAATTAACAGGTCCAAACAGCAGAAACAATGTCTTTGTTTTAGTTACACTACAATACATCTGCTGATACTCCAAAAACTCTACAGTGTGGAAGTCTTGTGTGGTGGATCACCCAGTTACCCTTCATGTATTCCTTTCCCCAGTCATATTTGCTTTACATAAGTAGCACAACCACTCTAAACGTCTTACTTGAGAGCATTGTGGATGCTTCCTATCAATAAAATTTGCATTATCTGAAGTTTTCTTCTGTTTGCCCCAAGGAACTATTTTGTCTGTGTGATGCAGATATTTCCGACATGCTTCAGGCGAGGTATTTGTCATATCACAAGCTTTGGCACAGTTTATATCAATAAATCGGTTAGCTTTCTTTCTCGATCCCATGCCCAGCTCTGGCACTTGTAGAAGTGGCTGAACTGACTCTCTCTTCGGTTAATATTGCAGATCTATTCTTCGTACTTATAGCCATGATGATGTTAGTGCCGGTTCGTGGTTTATTGGGCTCGATGTGAATCACGTCAACGAAGGGAAGCTTTGCTGTTCGTCCTGGTCTTCAGGTGCTTTTCTCCACAGTTACACACGACACCCCCCTCCCCAAGAAAAAATCGGAGAAGAAAAAAAAAGAAGAAAACTGAATCTATACTTCAACGTCCTCTCTTCCCCCGGTGTCCTTTTTTCCTTACATTCCCAATCGATTCTTCTCAAGTCTCAAATAGCCGTAAACGTTTTGACACTTTCCACTTGCCTTGATTCATCTTTCCCTCATCTAGCTGTAGATTTCTCTCGCCTCGCCGACCACTACCTCACCGCCTTGCCCTTTTTTGTGTCAGACGGACCCATCTCGGCTAAAGTGTAATGAAAATTTAACCTGCGTTGTTTCCTCATCATTCGATGACTTTATTACACTACAAATCAGAGACCCTCCTATATGTAGAAGCAGAATCAATTTTGAGGTTCCGCCGAAAGTCAGAACCAAAGATTCGATTATTGGTTCTTCCATTACCCATCCCCAGCTAATGACATATGATGCCAGATGACATTAGTGTATCAACATGGACCAAAAACTTGTACCTTCCCTCCATCAGTGGTATTGCATTAACTAAAGAACCATGGAAAACTAATGGTTTCTGATCTAATTTCTTATTTTTTTCAGGTGCCATATGCGCAGCTGTATGATTCAAAATTTCTAACACAATCCGGTTTCCGAGCAGAGCATGTAAGTTCCTTGTATGATTCCGAAGAGTGACAGTTAGACTCTGTCTCAATCATCCTTTTCTATATTGCTTTAGACCTATCAGAATATCAAAATGCTACTCTTGCTACAAGTTTATCATATTCTACCACAAAAATGTTGTGACACTTCTTGATTAATCTCTTTTTTGTTGTTTTTCTGTCGACTGGGCCAACATATGCCGACGTTGCATCATCTTTTTCTTTAGAATTATAGTAAATTTATATTATAAGTAGTATTATTCTCAGAATAGTGTCCTTAGCTGTAGATGCAGACAACTAATTAACTCGGAGGGCACTCGGCTGAGATCTTTGTTCCATGATGCACCATGCCAACTCAATATTCATGGTTTCGTACCCTCAAGTGAATTTTTTTTTTTTTTGCTGAAAACCTGAAATTCTATCGGATTTGATGAAGGAAATTCTCAGTTTCTTAATGAGGTTGAGATTTAGCTTCTTCTCTGATATTCACCATCAAGGTGGCTGATTGAGTTTGCCGGTGGTTACATTATTAATGTTTGGAATTTGATAATATTACTGGCTACTTTGATTAATGAGTGTTGGTGTTTTGAGCCCGTTGAGTTCTTTGAATTTATCATAATGAGTAAAAAAAAATAGAGCAATTCTGTTTGTCTCACTTACTTACAAGGCAACTTTCTGTACGTAGGATCCGTTGGAATTTAAAATAATCAAAAAAATTGAAATGGGTCGTAAATATAGATATTGGGTTGTAAATAAGTTGTAGTGGGATGGGACGTTTTGAATTTCTTAAAAAAATATTAGTAGATATGTATTGGTATTAAAAAATTGAATACCAAAATTTTTTGATAATATCCCTGATACGTACTGCATCCAAACTTTGAACATATTCAGGGCGAGTTGTTTGTCGGATTTCAGTCTCCGTCTACCAAACTATGAACCCTGCACACCACAACTTAAAATAAGGGGTCAGGTAATAGCAGAATTTAGTCTAATAAAAAATACTCCGACACTCAAGTCAGTAAGCGACATTTTGAGAATTAGAAGGTGAATGTAGAGAAAGCAGAAATGGATGCTTAGAGTGTGTTTATGGATGTAGGTGGGAAGTACACTTATGGAGAGATTGTCTTTGGTCGTAGATGTTCTTGGAGAACAGCTTCTCTAAGTACTGAGCTTGCAGAGAATTAATAATAGAGAGAGAGAGTGTGTGTTGGGATACTCAAGGGTTTAGAGAGCTTCTATGAACTTGAGTATGTTAGAGCACTTGAGTGGGCAAGAGAAAGTGTGCTCATGGAGTGAATCTCCGTGGCTCTTTTATAGCTATGGCCCTTGGCTGCCTTCCTTACACAGCGAGGTTGGATGCCCGCCTTCTGTGGGGGGATTGTTGCCTTTCTTGCGTGAGTGTGAGTGTCATTCTTAGCTGCAACGATCAATGAGGTGAATCTCCTTCCTTTTGCGCATGGTAATCATTAGGGTTTTTCTACAGATTGTACGCGGATTCTGGTTCTTGTCTTTCGGGATGGACTCTGATTCTATAAAGTCACCGTTACAGGGGAGATTGACTTTCTTGGTGATACGAAAAACTAGGACAGACGACCGTTGTGGCTTGGAAAGTGACGTGTGGGCCGATCTAGCGTGGGCCGCGTCTATCTTGGGCAGCTACCGGCCTACTTGCCACTTTTTCGGTTAACGGCAGCGTTGACCGTCTTCGACTTAGATGGGTCGTCGTTGATTTTCGGTCACTTTCGACCCACTTGTTACTTCTCCGATCGACGACAGCATTGACCGTTTCAAGCAGAAATGGGCCGCTGTTGGATTTAGGTCGTTTCCTCATTTGTAAGCCAGCTTGCTATTTGCATCCCTATCAATCTCAATATGTATTGGCCTTTTTACTTTGTTTTACTTCTAAAAGTTTAACTTTTTATAATATTTGAATGTTTTAGTAAGTTTAAATTCAATCGTTTTATAGATGTATGAGTCAGTTGTAGATTAAAATTTTGGAAAAGTTTGTAGAAATATATCAAAATTAATTAAAAAATTGATTAAAATGCTTAAAATAGGTAGACAGATTGCTAAAAATAGTCAAACTTAAAAATATATTTTATTTTTTTATTTTTATAATATTAATATAATTATAATTAATATTAATATTTTTAGCCATAAAATTGAAGGGGACTAAGCTATGATAATTGCGATAGGGGTCTGCCCACTCTGCATGATATTCAACTCTTTGTTCCAATAACGCATTGAGAGGTTGACTATGCAAATTTTCTGATGGTGATGTGTAATGTTGTATGTTTAATTAAATTATTTACTTTTACTTTTTTTTTATTTTACTATAGGATATACATTTATCT
>JAOVVI020018078.1:0-10448 GCA_028571085.2 Nepenthes alata
TAGGTGAAGTAACTAGATTAGTTCACCCACTCCATTTGGTCACCGTCTAGTTGAATCCCAAGGTTTTATTCTTGTTTGGCCGAACAGGTGCTGGAGTATTAAGGACGGAGTGCTTCTTTTGGACGAAGTGCGCCCCTTTTGGATGGAGTGCTTCCTTTTGGACGGAGTGCCCCTTTTGGACGGAGTGCCCCTTTTGGACGGAGTGTGCCCTTATGTCGCACAATGCACTCCGGCCTCATGGCCAT
The DNA here is from genome assembly GCA_028571085.2 of Nepenthes alata. Lineage (NCBI taxonomy): Eukaryota > Viridiplantae > Streptophyta > Magnoliopsida > Caryophyllales > Nepenthaceae > Nepenthes > Nepenthes alata. The sequence continues at coordinate 246 of JAOVVI020018078.1, forward strand.
TCTGACGTCATCAAGCTTTCCGGTCAACATTAGTTGACCGGATTGCCTTCCTTCATATTGTTCTGATCAACATGCGTTGACCGGATTTCATCTTTTCCCAACTTTCCGGTCAACTTGTTTTGACCGGGCAACCCTCAACTTGCTAGATCCCTTGGTTACTTCAATTTTTCTAGGTCCATTGATCACATTGGCTCGATAATCGAGATTTTTTATTTTTTTTTAGAATCTGGATAGTCACACATCATGGTCTAATCAACTCTGTGATCATTAGGAATAATGTCATTAATGTGAATCAATGATGGTGTCACTGGCAAATGATTCATGTCGTATAGATTGTTATTTCATTTTTAAACTAATTTTTTGACCAAACCAATGTCTTGAATAGTCTCATTCTTAATGAATACAACAACGGTCAATCGAGAGGCTTTTCTCCACCAAAAAAATGCACTATCATTGCTTCATATTAAGTTTAGAACTTTTATCCTTAGAGATATGGACAAAAGATTTGTAACCTGACACTAGCAAGTGATTATAAGACACCTCCTCCTTGAACTAGACTTCGTTAGGAAATTCAAAGTTTAAAGAAATGCTAGGTGAAAAATTAATTAAATGAGTTTGTATTAAAGGCTACCTCCCAAAAAAAAGAGTTCGGCAAATTTGTTTCCAAAAGTCCACTGTTAGGGTCATTTTTATTGTTGACATATTTCGTAACCATATTTAGTCATGTGTCGATATTAGGTTGTGTTCATCAAAGTGCTGCTTCAATTTATTTTTGTGGCTATCCATTCTCGGGTTCCAGGAGTATTACTCCTGCTGTTCACCTGCTAACCATTCGAGCTCCGATTTTAGAAGCCTCACGCCTGTCGTGCGCTCACCATCCGTTCGAGCCCTGATTCATGTAGCCCTGCACATTTCGTGCACTGCTGGGCACTCGAGTCTGAAATTCAGTAACCATCCGCTCGAAACTCGCCGCCTTCTTGCTCGAGCCTCGATAGGGCTTCCTCTTAAAACACTAGGCACACTTGCCGCGCACTCGAGCGCCAAGGCAACGACTATTATTTTAAACATATTTTTTTTAACTCTCTATAAATTTTCTCTTTCTTTTAGTTGCACTACCTTTTTACAAAAGCATTTTTAGAGCGCCCCTCCTGAGAAAACTTAAACTTTTACTCCATTAATTTTGCTGCAATTGAAAAAACCAAAATTATATCATTGTATTTCATGTGCTAACGAGTTTTCTCACTACCTTCTCTTTACCGATTTAATACTTCTACCATTTTACCTTTGTTGGCGACATGGGTATTATGAAAAAGAAAATCCAGTGGTATTTTTACAATTTCAAGTAATTCAAGAGAGAAGACTAACGTAAAGATCGGAAGGCGTCCGGTTATGTTGCCATGGACAAATCCAAGGAGTTCCTTAGTAAGGATCATAAGATGAAAGTAAATCGGCTAGGTGAGCGTGTCTGCACTACTCGATCTGTAAATTGACTTTTATAGTAGATATCTTCTATGGCCGTTGAAATCCAGAGGGTTTTTCTCGATTACTGTAAATAATAAATTTTTTCTTCATCACAAAAAAATTATCTTTTTTACTATTACTTATTGTCGTATACATTTTATGCATATATATATTCTTGGCATCTAGATATAAATATTCTTTCCATGTATCGAATATTTAATTTTATACTACTTCCATTAATATATCAAGGAGTCAAAACTTTATTATGTAATTTGAAACAAAATGTCCTTTTCAATTGGTCTCAGAGACTCACCATGATTTGCGACCCCGATCTTGATACATACTAGTTAATCTCTATTTGTTTCTCCCTACTGTGATGGGAGCAATTCTACCTATTGGAAGGTTCGTATCAGAGCCTTTCTCAAATCGATGGATGAGTACGTCTGAGTTAATACTCAAATTGGGTGGACTCCACCTAGAAGCACCACAGGTGACAAACCAAAAATTTTGTCTTTGTGGTCGAAATAAAAAACTTGATGCATGCAATTAGAACAGTAAAAAATTACTTGCTATATTTATAGATGTGTCATCTGAAGAATTTAAATACATTTCTATATGTGAGACATCAAAAGAAGCTTGGGATATTCTTAAAATTACCCACGAATGAACTAAATTGGCTAAAAAATTAAAATTACAAATGCTTACTACTAAGTTTGAAGAATACGAATGAAAGATGATGATACATTTGATAAATTTTATGTAAAATTGAATGACATTGTGAACTCTATATTCAATTTAGGAGAATGTATTTTTAAAAATAGAATTATCTGAAAAATTTTATGATCTTTATCTGAACGTTTTAGACCAAAAGTCACTGTTATTAAAGAAAGTAAAGATCTAGATAAATTAAAAATAGAAGCACTTGTTGAATCCTTCAAACTTATGAACACTCTTTCTCAATAAAAAAAATAAATCAATTGCCCTGAAAATTGTAAAGGAAGAGAGAGATCATCACTCGGACGATGAGTTATATAATGATGAGAATTTTGTCATGTTCGTCAAAAATTTTAAGAAAATTTTCAAAAATAAGAACAACAAACGACCCTTCAAAGGAACTGATTTATCTCATACTTCGATTAAGAAAGATAAAAAGGAAGCTAAAGACTTTAAAAATAAAAAAACCAAATAAATCTAATGCCATGAAGCCATGACTTTGGTCAAATCCGAACTAAGTGCCCTAATTTTAAGCATCAGAAAGGCAAATTTTTAAATGTATCTCTAACGGACGATAAAGATGATAAAAATCATGATAAAAAATCCACTGAAGATGATGAAGTGAATTATACAACATTCAAGACATCTATTATCAACGGTGACGAAGCCACCAGTGTATCTTCTGAACAATTAGATTTCTCTCATGAAGAATCTAATAACGATTTTGATGGACTTCAAAAATCATATGACAAACAGTTTAGGGAATGATTAACAGTAAAAAAATGAATAAAATCTTAAATAGTAAACTCATCGACCTAGAAAGAGAAAAGACAAAAGTTAAGACAAAATTGAAGGGTGCCACTATTGCACATCATGATCTAAAAATAAAAAATAGCTCATTATTTGATAAAATTAATTCCTTAGAAGTGGAGCTTGAAAAGACTAAGAGCGATCTGAAAAAATTCTTAAGTGGAATCCAAAAACATAATTATATGTTGGGGCTTGGGAAAATAACTAAAAATAAAAAGGGTTCGTGGTATGTTGAGAAAAGTTTTCAACACTGCCAACAACCTAAAACTATCTTTGTTCCCGTCACAAAAATTTCACTCAAAAATGTTGTCACATCTAAAATCACTAAGACGGTGCCTCAACATGTAGAGAAAAGATTTGGCTTAACTCCTTTGCCTAATCTACACAATCTAAAGGTCATGAAGAAACTCACAAAAACTCACAAGTCGATTAAAACATATACCTATTTTAACCAAAGATCTATGAACTCTCCTTCCATGCCTAAGTTTGTGCCTACCTGCCATGTGTGAAGGAAAATTAATCACATTCGTCATCGTTGCTATACCATGAATCTTTCGTACAACCAAAGACAATGAATAAAAATAAACAAACTTGTTAATCACATTTAACAACTGAATGAATAAGTAAAAATGTTGAATTAAAAAGTGAATTCAGGGAGAAAAATCTAGATAAAGAAAAGTGAGTTAAAAAACTCTTCTAAAACATATTCATGCGATGTTACTCATATTGCCTTGAAAACTAAAAATCAGTCTCTATGGTACTTGGATAGTGGATGCTCTAGACACATGTGTGAAAATAAAGCCATGTTCTCACCGATGTCAGACCATCTTGATAGGACGGTTGTCTTTGGTGATGGCGCTAGAGATCCTATTCATGGCCAAGGTCTAATCTTTTTCTCTGGACTCTCAAAGCCTTGTGATGTCTTGTATGTCTCAGGGTTACAATCCAACCTCCTAAGCATTATTCAATTCTGTGATGACAACTTTGAAATCCAATTTTTTTCAAAATAAATGTTGCATTTATGACACAAATGACTCAATCGTCTTAGCGGGTAAGAGAACTCCCGACAATCTTTATGGTATCGAGCCAAACCACATTCTTGGATACAACTCCGCTAAAATTAACTCTACAGAATTGTGACATCAAAGCATTGGCCACTTAAATTTTAAAAGCCTATCAAAAATTTTAAAGAAAAGTTGTGTTGATAGGCTTCCTAAACTATCAAATGTCAAACATCATGTGTGAGACCCTTATCAAATGAGGAAAACAAATTAAAATAAGTCACTCATCTCATAGTGACATTCACACATCGTATTCCCTTGAACTAATTCATATGGATCATATGAGACCTTCTAAAACTGAAAGTCTAAGGAGCAAAAAGTATATTTTAGTGGTTGTTGATGATTACTCTATATATTCTTGGATATCCTTATCCGAGAAATATCTGACATGTTTGATCATATAAAAAATTTATATAAAAAACTCACTTATAAAAAGGAAACTTCTATCATTAGAATCCATAGTGACCATGGAAAGGAACTTAAAAATTCTAATTTTAAAAATTTTTGTTATGAAGAAGGAATTCATCATGAATTCTTATCTCCCATCACCCCTCAACAAAATGGCTTTGTTCAATGCAAAAATTGGGTTGTTCAGGAAATAGCCAGAACTATTATGCAATGTAAGAATGTTACCGTGTACGTTTGGGGCGAGGCAAGGAGCACAGCGTGTTACATAATCAACCAGGTCTACCTAAGACTCGGGACAGAACCAAACCCATATGAACTTTGGAAAGGAAATAAGCCCAATGTTAAGTATTTTCATATCTTCGGTAGTCAATACTTTATTTTACGTGATAGGAAAAACTTATGTAAGTTTGACGAAAAAAGTGATGAAGTAATATTCTTGGGATATTCCCTAACTAGTCGAACCTATCGAGTCTATAATTTTTGAACTCAAATAGTTATGGAATCCTTTAATGTTGTTGTGAATGATATCCCTCATGAGCATCCTGAAAGCCGTGATGGTTTTGATAAAGAGGATGATCATGTTGAATCTTCACCTGACTCAACATTTTTTGATATTTTGCAAGCAACTCCTAATGTCATTCCTACAAATGAACCTTCTGCCAAAGTTAAGTAAAATTATCCAAAAGACCTTATGTTAGCCAATTTGAGTGAAAGTATGAGGCTATGCCACCGTGTTCTAAACCAACTCACCTATACCTATTATATTTCTCACATCGAACCTAAAAAGGTAGAAGAAGCCATGTCTGATGAGTACTAGACAAATACCATGCATAAGGAATTAAATCAATTGGTGAGAAATGACGTATGGTCCTTGGTTTCCCATCCTATACATACAAACGTCATCGGGATCAAATGGATCTTCAAAAATAAAATTGATAAAAATGAAAATATCACCGAAATAAAAGCTCGCCTTATTACTCAATGATATACTCAAATGGAAGGCATCGACTATGGCAAGACTTTTGCTACTGTGACTCATCTCGAATCTATCCATATTCTTCTGTCTATTACTTATACCATAGGATTTAAACTATATCAAATGGATGTAAAAAGTGCATTCCTAAATAGTCTCATTCAAGATGAAGTCTATGTAGAGCAACCAAAGGGTTTTGCAAATCCTACATTTTTAGACCATGTATAAAAACTAAAAAAGCCTTATACATACTTAAGTAAGCTCCCAGAGCTTGGTACGAGCATCCCACCTCATACCTTAGTGGTCATGGTTTTGTTAGGGACAATATTGATCAAACTTTATTAGTAAAAATGATTGAAAAATGTATATTAGTTTTTGTTAATGATATTGTGTTTGATGCTACAATTGTCTCCCATGCTCATTCTTTTACTGACTGCATGGCTTCAGAATTCAAAATGAGCATAATCGGAGAACTTACATACCTTCTAAACTTATAAATTTGACAACTCTATCACGGTACTTTTATTTCCCAAGCCAAATATGCCAAGGACCTTACCAAATGCTTCAAACTTGATAACTCCAAACATATCTGGTCACCCATGAGCGTCGATCCAACTCTCTATAGAAGTATGATTGGTAATCATCTGTATGTGACCATTAGCTGACTCAACATTATATTTAGTGTCGATATTTGCGCCCGATATCAATCTAATCCAAAAGAATCTCATTTAAGTGATGTTAGACGTATCATTCATTACATCAACGGGACTTCTAATTATAGGATTTTCTTCTCTAACAACTCAAATTTTTCCTTGGTTGGATATTTCAATGCCGATTGGATTGAAAATGTTGATGATCAAAAGAGCACATCTGGTGGACGTTTCTATGTCGGCTCCAACCTAGTGGCTTTGATGAGTAAGAAATAAAATCTCATCTCATTATCTACTACAGAAGCTGAATACATTGCTGCGAAAAGTTGTTGCACACAACTCCTATGGATAAAACAAATGCTTCTTGATTACGATATTGTCTAGGACACTATGACTATTTACTGTGACAATACTAATGTTATAAATATTTTTAAAAATCCTGTTCAGCACTCCCGCACCAAACATATCGATATTCGGCATCATTTCATTCATGAGCTTGTGGAAACTCGAGTCATCTCACTTGAACATACTTCAACCGACAATCAACTGGCTGACATCCTCACTAGACCCTTAGTGTACGTTTTGAATTTTTGAGAATAGCCATCGGTGTTTGTTCGCCACCCATGGAATGATGCATAAATATTTTTTTAACATAAAAAAAGGGGAAGTGGCAATTCTCTTTCTCTGGATAAATTATTTTATTTCTACATTTTTTTTATTTTATTAACAACAAAAAGAACATAGTGTTAGAAATAATTTAAGAATACTTTATCATAATTAACAAAAAAACAAAAAAGGGGTGCGCATTATGTGCACTGGCCTTCCACGAGCTCGAGCACACGCTGCCTCTCCTCTTTATCTTGCAGCGCACAACGTGCGACTCGCAACCCCTGCTTCAGCTCTCTCTATTCTCGCACGTTTTCCACTCTCTCCAGCCGCCTCTCTCTGTCACCCACTTCCAGATCTACCTTCCTTCCTCTCCCTTGTGGGCGTCATTGAGGTGATTTCTCTCATTCCTCTTAATTTATTCCTCTGCGGTTCCATCAACCATTAAGGGCAGCACCAGCCCCTCTCCCCTTTGTTTTTGGTTGGATCTCCCAATGGGTCACCGTTTTCTTACCTGTTTGCTCTAGATCCACTAGTTATTGCATGGATTTACCTTTGCCACTTATGTGGTTGGGCATTCCATTGTGGATCCACTCGAATTCATTCGCAAGCAACCATGAACAGGGGTGAAGAAAGGAACTAAAAATAAATAGATATATATATATATATATCAACGAGGGCATCAATATAACCTTATTTGGGTATTCATAAACTTTTTTTTTTGTATCTTTTAGATGTCAGGTCTGCGCAAATCACCTGCTCAAAAATCGATCGGCAAACACAATCGGTTGAGTGGTCTCTCCACTCCCGACCGCTTTATCAGTCCTGAGGTTGAGGCCTTGTTTTCCACACACATGTCCCATCGGTAACTCTCTCTTGAACAGAAAATTTGCCTTAACTCCCTCAACCCCTCCATCTCTTTTATATTCACTGACTGTCATTGGGAGCCGGTTCTTACCGGTTTGATTTCTCCTTCTCTTACTCTTATTTAAGATTTTTATTCAAACATTCATGAGTCTTCCTTCAATTTTTTTTTCGACTTACTTGCGAGGGCGACACCTCCAGATTACTCCGGGTGTGATTGCACGGGTTCGTAGTCTTCCTCGGATGACAAATCCCGACTAGCCTTTCCCCTCATTCTCCAAACCACACAAAAATGAGATCGCTACAGTCCTTCATGGTGCCCCTATAGAGTCGAATGGGCGACCTTTCAAGACTTTCCTTCTCTCCCCTAGGCGCTTGGTTGTGAGCCGCATCTTGCTCACAATTTTTTTATGTTTCTCACTTTTCCACCATTCCCGTGGACAAAGTACTATTTTTATATACTCTCTTGACTAGGTGGCCAATTGATTTGCTGTCCCACATCTTTTCTCACATCCTCTCCCATTTCACTACCCATAAAGGTGGAAACTTTCCTCACGGGTTCCTCATTCAGTGGCTACTTGCTAAACTAGGTCTTCCTTTTTCTGATCTTCCTCATCACCAACTTGCACACTCTATCACCTCCACCACCTTTTCCTAGAGCTAGTCCCATACTCGTCGCTTCGCAGAGGCTCCCCAGGAACTGTTAGATAAGCCTCTCCCTGAGGTGCTTTCCTATCAACCCAAGGGTAGACCCTCTTACCCCACCTCGTCGTACCCTGACCCCTTGGGCCCTAGACCTTCTGCTCCTCCCCGGCAGTCCACCTCATCCTCTGCAACTTTGATGGATCAGATTTCTTTCCTTGTCGATCGCTTTGAGTGTCTCTATTCTTCGCAGGAGCGCATTTATGCTTCACAATCTCAACTGCGTTCAAATATTCATGTTGGCTTTGAGCATATGGATGGCCACTTGGCTACATAGAAGGCTGAGCTTCGATGGTGGCGTGGCATCATTATGGCCATCAGCCCTCCGATGATTCTTCAGGCTTTGAGTGATCCCCTCTCTTTGGCTCTTCATGATAGAAAGGGGGAGACCATTAGCTATTTTGATAGGGGGAGACCATATGTTTGCTATTTTGATAGGGAGAGACGTTATCATTGTTGTTAGCGAGAGATATTCTTAATTTTGTTAGGGGGAGTTCTTCTTGAATTTTTCAGCAGGTTGTCATTCTTTTATTTATCTTACTGACTTTATAGATTTTACTGCCTTTATTTGTTGTGATACTCTTATTACTGTCCTTGTTCTTTTATGACGTGTATGTTGCTATAAGTTACTGTGTATGGTTATCTTCTTTTTACGATGCTCTACACATTATATCTTTTTGTATTATATCTGTTTTTACTAACTATGGTTGGCCAGGAAACATAGCTATAGTATCAGCACGGCAGCTACAGTATCGACACAACAGCTTTTGTGTAGAGTCTTTATGTTTACTTATTGTATTATTTTTATTTCTCTTTAAGTGTAGATTTTTATGTACACGAGTTCTATCTCGGTGGTGCCTAAACCCGTACTTCTTTTATATTTTTTTACTTTATGTATTTTGTCATGAAATTATCAAAGGAAAAAATTATTAGGGCCATTTTTATGATTGGCATATTCCGTGACCATATTTAATCATGTGTCGATATTGGGTTGTATTCATCAAAGTGCTGCATCAACTTATTTTTGTGGCTGTCCATTCCTGGGTTCCAGGAGCATCATGCCAGTTGTTTGCCTGCTAACCGCTCGAGCTCCGATTCCAGAAGCCCTGCGCCTACCGTGCACCCGCCATCCGCTAGAGCCTCGATTCCAATAGCCCCACGCCTTCCGCGCACTCACCAGACTCTCAAGCCTAAAATCCAGAACTATCTGCTCGAAACTCGCCGTCTTCTCGCTCAAGCCCCAATAGGGTTTTCCCTTGAAACCCTAGGTGTGCTCGTTGCGTGCTCGAGCCACGGTCAAGCGCCAAGGTAACGGCCATTTTTTTAAATGTGTTTTTTCGAGCTCTCAATAGATTTTCTCCTTCTTTCAGTTGCCCTACCTTTTTACAAAAGCATTTCTGGAGCGCCCCTCTTGAAAAATTTTAAACTTCTACTCCATTAATCTTGCTCCAATTGAGAAAACTAAAATTATATTATTGTGTTTCATGTGCTAATGGGTTTTCTTACCACCTTCTATTTACCGATTCAACACTTCTACCCTTTTACCTTCGTTGGTGATGTAGGTATTGTGAAGAAGGAAATCTTGTGGTGTTTTTGCTAATTCAAACAATTCGGGTAAGAAGATTGACGTGAAGACCAAAAAGCATCCGGTTCTGTTACCGTGAACAAATTCAAGGAGTTTTATGGTAGGGATCACAATACGAGAGTAAGTCTGTTAGGTTAATACATCTATACCACCCAATCTGTAAGTTGATTTTTATAGTGGATATCTTCTCTAACCGTTAAAGCCTAAAAAGTTTTTCTCGATTACCGTGGGTATCGAGTTTTTCCTTCGTCACCAAAAATTATCTTTTTTTTACTATTACTTATTGTCATATACGTTTTATGCATATTATTGTTCTTGATATCTAGATATAAATATTTTTTACATGTATTGAATATTTAATTTTGTACT
>JAOVVI020018079.1:0-10447 GCA_028571085.2 Nepenthes alata
ACCTCTTCATTATCTTGGCGTAGTTTCGCCATGTGCTCTGCAAGTAGTTTGTCGTCCCTTTCACTCACCTGCAGCCATGACCAAGAGTTAGATTTAGCCTAGTAGGCGTTTGTGTTGGCGGGAACATTTGGACATGCGAGGTTGAGGTTAAGTTTTTTTTTTATTAATATAGTTTCTGTTCATTTCAACCTCTTCTGGAGCCAAATACTACTAGTGCATAAACCCCTAACTGCGCAATTTCAAGGGCTTGCCAAACCAACGTGCAATCCCATATGTGAGACATAGGTAAGAAACTATAGTCAAAAGGTTCCGATCCTTTTGATAAGTCTAAGCAAGCGGGATTATACGTCTAAGAACCTAAATATGATTTGCCAATGGTAACTTACAGCTCTTGGTGCTTCCTTCAGCACAAGTTTTCCTTTATGACGTTCAATTTCTTCTGTGCAAGCAGTGATTGCTTCGTTGAGTGTTGAAATGCCTTGTTCCTGCAATACAGGTAATTACTAAGTTTTCTGAATAAAGCGGGACTATAATTGATGAGACTAAACAGAGGGTAGAAAAACAGCATTCATTAACAAGGAGAAAAGACTGCCAGGCCACTGACTGCTAATTTAAAACAGTTAGCTGAAGTCTACTCATATTAAAACTACTCCAATCAAATGAGGGTAGAGACAATTTTATTTGTAATAGTGAAGGCAAGGTACTGGAGGCACTGCAGCCAGATATACACAAGTATGCTCCCCCTTCTTATGTCCTACGAAATGAGGGAATCTAAGTATCGGTTCAAGTTTCAACCAAATATTTCCATGTTGTGAATCCTCAGTAGAATTGGCTCGAGGCAGAAAAGGCTTAAAATGCAAAGTCTGATTGAGCTATGATTCTTTAAACATTATTTTATAACTATGGATATTATTAACATTATTTTAATAACGATGATTTTTTAAATTACATAATTATAATTAGTTTAACTTGTCAATAGATTAACAATGCACAATGTTTGTTAAGTTATATAACTATTAGATAGTAAAGTATATATTGTCGATAAAATGAATACATATAAAAGGAGGTAGGTTTAGCTTTTCATATTAATTTGTATGACTACATTTTCTGACGTGCAAAAAGATAATTCATATCTATTTAACAAATTATATACAATGAACAAAGAACTGAAATGAAAAAATGAATTGAAAATATAGATAAAATTGATTCTAAATTTGAATGAAAATTTTATTCTTTCTGAATTTATTAAAAATCAATTTTATTTATATATAAAAAATTATTCAGTAACAAATTATATAATATTTTTATATATAACAAATAATTTATCAAGAACATTATTTCAAATTTTGTATATATTTGTATTTATAAACTTACAAAGTAATATTTCCAAAAATAATAAATTCTTATAATTTTTTAGACATTTTCCCAGTTTTCAAAATTTCAATTGAAATTGAGAAAATAGGAAAGTTCTCTAAATGACAAAATGTGTTTACTACTTTTTCTAAAAGGAAAACTCTATTTTCTAATATTCTAAATGGAAAACTAACGGATTAAACACATTTTAAAAAACAATTAAACAACAACCAATTTGAACAGGCCCTAATATATGGATTTTCTTCAAGGAGGCAGAATTTGACCCAACCAGAAAACCCGCACCAGCTAAATTACTAAATAAAAAAGAACATGCCCAAAATTGTCCGACCCAAACCTAGATACATCCAAACTGAAACAACCCTAGCTAAAGTAACGCAAAATCCAAACTGACCAAAATCAAATGCCCCAAACCAAAAACAGCCCGACCCAAAGCGACCTGAATTTACCCAACCCCATTCGCCCTGGTAACATAATCCAAAACAATTCAAACAGAAGAGATGAAAACCCCAAAACAACCCAAACCCAATGACCTAATTAAAACAAACAACAAATTTCTGAACCAAGGAAAAATGTCACAGTAGTCCGAGACGACCAGATCGTAGGTGAACCAGGACCAGATCTGAAATGAACCGAAGCCAGAACAGATGTTGGACAGAACCAGAACTGTCTGATTGCTAACCTGAGACTGAATGGCATGAACCCAATATGTCCTTACCCAACCCGCCAGTTGCCACCTTTTGATTATCTTTTAAGGGGGTGGGCACACTTGTGAATAGAAAGCAAGAACTTGCAAGCGAGTAAAGAACACACAAAATCGCCATGATACAAGGAATAATCCCACCAAAAGGTCTTGATATGATAAAAATTTGTGCAGCTAGCATACCTTATCCAGGGTTTGAGTGGTAAGAACATATAGAGGCGGAGCAACAAGCTTAATTTTGACAGGGCAGTCATCACTTCCAGCAGCTTCAGCTTTACGCATGGCTTCCTGTAAATCAAATCATAACTTTCTATATAATCATGGCTACCATAAATTATTGTATCATGACAATGTTATGATAATATGAATGTATTCTTAAGCTATGATGATACCACAAATTATTGTATCACTGTATCTTGACAATGTTATGATGATACGAATGTATTCTTGAGCTATTACTTAATCTATGGAAGCAACAGAGTTGTATTGACGATAGCATTTATACCTCGTCAATTCTTGGTAACAGAAAGCAATTATTATTTCTTATAAGTAAACAAATCCTTCAGATCAACAGAACTAGAAATTGAGGGGTCCAAACTTGCAGGAGCATGAAGTAACAACAGTAACAACCACGTCAAAATACCCAGAAAGAATTATCAAGGACAAGCATCACAAGGAATCCATCCAATACACTAGCACTGCCATCTTCGCAGCAAATGAACTCCCATACAAGCTCCACAAGCAAACAAATCCACAACTTCCAATAACAATTTTTTTTAACCCAGCAACTTTTCTGTAACTTCAGCAGCATAGTTTCATCTACATAATAGCATGGTGTGGCCCATTCATTACAAGACAGAAATAAAAAATTAAAGTACCTTTATATGAAGAACACCATCAAACTGAAAACATTTCATTTCAATGTCAGCACGAATTTTCAAAGGTTGTGGAGTCATTCTCCGTCTAATGTTCTTAACAAAAGCTTCTTTAACTTCCGGAGTCACAGCAGGCACAATTTTAGTTACCTGAAAAAGGGCATATGAGGCATGACCCAACCATCAATGCAAACAATAATAAGCTACCCACAGACAATACCTCCTGGCCATCAGGACCAGTTTCTTTAACTTCATAACTAAGAGAATCCAAAACAGAGTCAGGATCAGCCACTATTATCTTGAATGCCTATCAACAAGAAGTTTGAAACACAAAATGGAAACAAGAAAATGAGGTCTAAAACAAAAAAATCTGTACAAAAAGAATGAGATACTTATCACAAGGTAACCTCGAAAGCATGTTTGTATTTCCGATACAGGGGCCATCCAATATGCACGTATAAATCCTGTTACAATGAAATAAATCAAAAAGGAAAATTTATGAGAAAAGCTCAACTTTAAACACCTTAGTTCATTATATAATGTCAATTCAGGGGGAGAAAACAAAGTGATCACTACATGATGTGCAAAGAACTTATACATGACCAATGCAACATACTTGTGTTTACACATTGGAGTCACCGAGTGTATGCCTGGTAGCAATAAATGTGTGCATATGTTTTTTTTGGGGGGGGGCTTTAAGCCATGACGGACCTGGCTTGATTTTTCACCAAAAAAAGGTCCAGGAACCGGAAAAAATCTGACAGAAGTCAAAGGGAAAGAGCAAAACCAAGAGTGCTTTTTTATTTACTTCTTGACTCCAATCATAGTAGACTATTGAAAGGTAAAAATAGGAAGTAATTGATCCCACTCTGTCACTTATGCATGAGTTGTCATGACTGGACCAACATACAACAACATTATCATCAGTAAGGCCTGCATTTGCTAGAAAAGGTTGGACTCCATTTGCATGACTCTCAATTAGCCTTCAACGTGTCGGAGAAAGCACAAAAACCCCAAAAATAGAGATGGATGTCTCAAGAACTCTGATTGGAACATTACTAATGTAAAAAGGTTTATATTAGCAGGCCTTTGCTTTCCAGTGCCCCAGGGGGTGGGGGTTGTATCTTTGAGAAAGTGTTGATAAATGTAGAATATGTAACAGAAAGACAGACATATTATTTGAGGGTGAGACACTTCGGTAGGATAGTTCCCTAGATCCTCAAGTTATTGTTGGAGCAACAGATTGCTAGTCCTTTGCAAAAATATTGGCTCCAAAAACCCTTATTACATTCATTTCGAGCCATGAAGGGGCAAGTTCAACAAATGCACTATCAAGAACCACCTTGGCAAACCTTTTTCTCATTCCTATCCACTATATCTAATCAACTTCTTGTCATGGTACAAAACAGCTGATTCAATTATGCCACTATAGAGCATTTCATCAAAGAAATACAGCCAGAAAATATTTTGCATCCTCATTAAAGCCAATAGGCCAGAAAATATTTTGCACCCTCATTAAAGCTATCACCAATAGCTACGCAAGAGAAAGGAAAGTTAGTACCCATGACTAATTCCTCATCATAGTTATTTCACAAAATCTTACAATGGTAAGAAGAAGGGGGGAGGACAAGCAGTCTTTGAGAGCACAGCACAAATGAGAGTTGTATGTTGTGTTTAGGAATAATGTATATCTTCCAAAAAAGGAATCTATGGATTCTCTCCCAGTTGGTTGGACTGTAGGTGCCACGATTTACTTTCCAGGGAAGTCTCTAATTCAAAATCCAGGATGGCACAGCTATGCTAGGAAATGAACAATATCATCCCAAACAATTCTCTAGGTGAGGATATTCTAGGTACATGGAACACTGAGAATGTTTTTTATTATTGGAAAGGGAATTAAAAAAAAGGAACCAGGAACTAAATAAGAGGTTATAACGCTGATGTGCACGTGTGTTTGAAAATATATTGGAACATAAATTGATAAAGGACAACTGAAAATATAAGGATAAAACTTGGGAAATCTCTTCCCCTACAAAAGAACTCAATTAATTTTTGGTAGTCAACTGAGCAAATCTTCAACCTAAGTGTTGAAATCACTCACAACAAGAGGACTCACTTTTACTTACCAAAAATATAAAAAAAATAATAATAATAATAAAAGACGACTTACTACACTTGATTAGGTAGAAAACTTAATCTAAATAACATCAACCCGCCTAAACTTCGATTTTTGGACTCTTTGAATAGACATAAAGTACTTAGAAGAGTTGTTGGTGGAGCTTAATTCAGCATCCATTGACCAGAAGAAACCCCTCAGCAGCCCCAGGAAAAGATGAAATCTGCACTATCCATGCACACTATCTTCTTTGGGTTTGACGGAGAATAAACATTATCTTGGGAACTTCAGCCGTAGGAGGGTCATTGAACGCCTTGTCTGGATATCCTCGGCCAGCCAGGTAGGTCATCTGTGCAGGGTCCCTCAGGTCATCTTTCGGGTTCTTGAATTTACGGGCCCGTACTACATCATCCTCCTCTCCATCAAAAAAACTCATCCTCAAGTTTAAGAGTGACACATCATTCCATAATTTCGGAGGGAGCTATTAGGGATCTCTTGATTTGGATTTATGCTTCCACCACTCAAAATATTGGACATACTCTTGTGGACAGTGATGATTCGACGCTGTATTCTAGCAAAATGGTAGAACATTGGATTTGGTAAAATCGACATAAATGGTAGGCCTCCGTCATTCAGACCTTGTTCACTCGTGATTTGGTAGGACATAGAGGGAAGGAGTGTGTTTGGAAGCTTTTTTTGGCTCCACAGTGGGTACACAGTTCCCAAACTTTCATGAGTTGGATGTGATGCCTACGCATTAGAAAAATGGTTAGCACAATGTTATTAAAGCCGCGAGGAATATCGAGGTGTAAAGGACCCCTAGAGCCTAGGCGCAAGGCGAAGGCACAAGCATGTTGGAATCGAGGTGCACAACTACAAAAACACATGCATAAAATTCTTTTGAGATATAATTCCAATTGTTAAAATTAATAATACAATAAGTAATTAAGCATTAGAACACATTCTAGACAAGAACCATAGACTCTTAGTTTAATTGAGCATATTAATATAAACATTTAGCAATCTAAAAGTTTATGATATCTCTTTCTATCAATGAATCACACCAACCATTCGATTGAATTGAACATCAGTATTTTGCCCATTCCTTTTTATGGGCTTTCATCAAGTTTTTGGTTCGAACAACTTCCTCCACAAGTAAATAAACTCTCAGCTCATAATAATTAGATGGTTTCAAACTAGGACCATATTGTCCTATAGATTCAATAGCCACCGCAAAACTCTCATAATTTACCACATTAAATAAGATTCCAACAACATACATCCACCCTAGCTATATCTCTAAAGCTTTCTCCATTAATTCTTTATTACATGCTTCATTGATAGTTATTTGCATGAACTTTTTCTTTCTTCTTTTTTTTTTTTTTGGGGACAACTTTGTTTGTATCAAATGTAAATTAGACATCTTGGGACCTTTCTAGTTTGGCTTATTTTGTGAATATAAAAATCGAATAGTTTTGCTGCTATTATCAATACTTAAATCTCTTTTAGTATCAGAATTAATTTTACCAAATTCATCTTCTTCGCCTTTATTATAATTATCAATCTCATTAAGATCAGGCAACAATTCGTTTTTGTCTTTTTCCTCTGTTTTTCTATTCATATATCTTCCAATCTCTTCAAGAACATGCTTTGGATATTTAATACATTTTGTTATATTTCTAAAACCACCAATAATAAGATTCTTCACTTTTTGAACTCCTCCTTTGGAAATTTTTTTTGAAAAATTACAAAGTTATATATATTATTAGGCTCTACCAAATTTGCATACTTCCATGTAAGATCTTTAGTATTTAGGCCACTATTTTGAGATTCCATCAATTCTATTTATAGTAGAAAGTTGAAAGAAATATTATAGTCCCAAATGCAATAAAACTGAAAAAAAAAAGGAATAGGAGGAAAAAAAATAAGATAAATGGAAAAATTATAAATAATAATAATAATAATAATAATAAGGATAATAAAGAAAAAGAAGAATAAA
This sequence comes from Nepenthes alata, assembly GCA_028571085.2. Taxonomy (NCBI): domain Eukaryota; kingdom Viridiplantae; phylum Streptophyta; class Magnoliopsida; order Caryophyllales; family Nepenthaceae; genus Nepenthes; species Nepenthes alata. The sequence continues at coordinate 7,065 of JAOVVI020018079.1, forward strand.
AAAATAAGTAAAATAAAAAATAAAACAAATTTGAAATAAAAAACAATCTAATTAAAAGGAAGGATGGAGATTTGAGAGACTGAGATATGGGTGTGTGCATGAATGATGTGTGAGATAGAGAGTCACATGAGCGCAAGAGAGAGAGTGAGAGTGAGAGATACCTGGAGAACTGCAATGAGAGAGCTCTTTAGCCTATTGACCCACTTTGAGAAAGAGGAGTACGCAGCAAGTAAGATTAGGTATTTCTTAATCGTAAATGGTTTTATTTATTTTAAATTTCGGTCAATTATAATATTTTAATTTTTTAAATAAAATCTGGGCTCAAGCCCAAGCCCACAAGATGTGTGCCTCGAGACTCTACAACAGGCGTGCACCTTGTGTCTAGGCATGTGCTTCATGTTCTGCGCCTCACCTGGTGTGTACAAGGTGCACACCCGTGTGTCTTGGGCCTGGAAAGGCCTAGGCGTGCCTCGAGCGTGCCTCGAGCGTGCCTTTGATAACCTTTAGCACCCATGACTAGCTGGACTTTTACAAATTATACAATGGAAAATTTACTTCAGCACTCTTCCTCGTGGTTATTTCTTCTCTTTCAAACAAGGAAACTTTGACAGGTGGTGAAGGATCTTGATGAATCAAAACAACTATTAGAACCTTATCAAGGATCTCAATTTCTTTATTTTTGACAGAGATAAGGTCGGTCAATTCATGCATCAATGGTGAATTGTGTGTTGTGAGTAGGCATGTGAAGTTCGGCACTCCAAGTTTCGACTCATCTGCAATTGACCTGCAAATTTTCTCTTGGGACACCGATGACTAGGACTCCTCAATAGGCACATGAGCATCATCACAGTCATCATGTTCTACAGACATTTGGCTGGGATCACCATCATTACATGACTTGCCTTCCATAGCTTGCTCATAATCATCATCATGGTCATTGTGAAAACAAACTTTCTCTGTGCGGCCTCTAGTCTCAGGAATTACGGCTTCAACTGGTTGGGTAGGAATTACATAGGGCTGCGGGCTCTTCTTCTTTTCTTTCATAGTGACTACGGTTGGACTTTAGAGGAAAAAAATTTCAGCTTCTCTAGATTTATAATAGAAAGGTAACCAAGAGGTAAATACTTAGCTTTTCATTCATCTCTGTCTAATTGGTGACCAGGGGGTGTCTTTATCTTTTTGGATGCCTTGGTAGTGTTGTTACCCAGTCATGGTAACTCCTTTAGGTTTGGCAATGACAAATTTCACTTGTCTTTCTTCCGTCATATTCTTCTGGTCAAAATAAGACTTAATGGTAACAATCTAGTCAATGTAGACATTGGGGTCGAACTTGCCATCGAAATCAGTAATATCATCGTGGGTGCTTTTTCTTGGAGCCAAAGATTGTCAGCCTTATCGAACTTCGCGGTGCAGCAACCTCTCTAGGATTTCATCTATCTTTTTCAGAGTCTCAAAATTAGCTAATCTCAATTCTACAAATTCTTCTTTGCAATTTATTCTTGTCATGGTGGTTCTTTGTTCATAACTTCTAGACATACAAGACATAACCCTCTTTGATACCAATTATTCAAACGATAATCTAAAAATAAACTAAAATTTAAATTGATAAAGGATAACTGAAAATATAAGAACAAAAATTGGGAGATCACTCACCTTACAAAGGGACTTACTTCCCAATCAGCGAATTAAGAACTCTTGAAGAGATAAAACTCTTCTTCCTAATAAGAAAGTTTTTCTTTCACTCAACTCTAATAAATGAAAACAATAAAATGGTATTTAAAGGGGAACACAGTCTGCTTGAGCCATGGGAGATAAGGGGATGGGGAGGAGGCTGTTGCTTTGTCAGGAAGGGGAAAAATGAGGCTGGCAATGGGTTATCCAAGGGGGATTTCCCCTCTTTGGGATACTCAAATAAATGAGGAACCTCTTCTTTCTTTATTTCCTTCATAAATGCCTCACACGGCTGTAATGCTCCAATGACTTTTCTTGGGAGGTAGATGGCTGCTGGCACTTAGCTGTATGGGAAACGGCGGCTTCGTTGGTGGCTATCTTAGGGGTCAAGAGGGAAGGGGCTCCAGCCTTGGGACTCCACTTCAAGGGTAGGGTCCTATTGATGACCGCATCAAACACTTGCCGGAGATGCAATGGACAGCGACTAACTAGCTGTGAAATACAACATCCACCGCCTATTTGACACACTACTATTCATAAAGGGGCTTCCTCTCGTAAGGGAAGGCATGCTGCTGTGGTAGCTTGAATCAGATAAGAGAACATGCAAACTTTGGCCTTGCACAACCCTACATAGCTATATATAAATCAGTTATTCTAAGAACTTGCATACAAAATAGTGTACCTCAATCAATAAGCTCATATTTTTAGTACATTTTTGAAGAATTGTTACACCAACATATCCACTCAGAACTATTTAGAATGCAATCCTCGAGTAGATGGACAAAGACCGTGAAACCTTCCTTCTTAATAGAGCAAGTAGCATAAGGCTTAATTTTCCACTGAAATATTCTTTTACAAGCCTATCAAATAACCTATTCACATACGCTTTCTCGAATTTTAAACATTAACCCTCGCTTTGGTTGGGTGTGATGGAATTTAATTTAATCAAATGAAAAAAAAAATCCGAAATGAACACATTTTCTAATATATTCGTCATTTGATCAAATTAAATTGCGTCCCACTGAAACCAACGAAAGTGAGGCTAAGTCATCAACCCATCTAATCTGAAAACTTCAAAAAATAAAATAATAAAACCAGCAATACCACAAAACAGAGAAAAACATAAAATGATCCAGGAATTGAAGCAATTGAAGAGGGAAAAAGTAGCAAAAAAGCATGAAAGGGAAGAATACCTCCAAATCCATATTCATAGTCTCAGCAACATGACGCATGATAGAGTGAACAAGCTTGCTCTTATTATACCTCTCTTCACAAGCATGAATATCCTCTTCAGAAACCCTACGCTTACTGAGATCTATGTAACCTTTCTCCTTATCAACCCTAAGCACCATCACCGGCTCGATTCGGCCGACTTTGATCAGACTGTTAACACTTCGAATCCGACGGCGAGAGAGCTCGGAGAAGAGAATCATGCCTTCGATGTTGTTGTACTCCAGGAGAGAGACGTAGGCTCCCATATCGGCGATGTTCTTCACCTGAATCATCACCGCCATATCAACTTCGGGATATTTCGCTTCGTACATTCTACACTCTAAGTTCGGCCCGCCGCTCGCCATTTTGTTACCTTGATAGCAGTGGTGGAAAGGTGCTCTAACTTAGGCTTTGCTATCTGGAGTCTAGTTGGGGTTTTGGAGATCCTCGCAGAGTCGCTTTAGGCTTTTGCAGGTTCGGGTGAAGATTGAGAAGACAAC
>JAOVVI020018082.1:0-10447 GCA_028571085.2 Nepenthes alata
GAGAAGGGTTTTCCACGTAAAATCTTGTGTTCATTGTTCTGTTTCAATTCTTCTTCTGTGTTGCTTCAGTGAATAGGGAAAAGTATTCCGCGTTTCTTTCCCAACATTTCTTTGTGTCCAAGAAATCAGCATGACCTGCATTCTCCTTTTTGTTGGATTTTTCTATGTCTTTGCCTATCAAAGGGATAATAACTTATTCACTATAACTCATGGCATTGGCCACATTCTTACATGTCTCTGAATTTGAGTCAACTAATAATTCCTTTGATTTCAAGCTTTTGGCCCTGTTGCACCATTCCAAAGGTAATTGATCTTCAGGCTGGACCACTGGACCCATCATGGTGGCATAGTTTGGTTTTTGATGATGTTGAATTTTGATCAGATCATGAGGGATTGTGTGTGTGTGATTGATGTTGGGGGATCGGCTATGGTGTGGTAACAGAGGTTGTAGTGGCTGCACATGGGTTCTGTAGTGTAGTGGGTTGTGGTATTGTGTCTGCTTCCAGTGAGGAGGAAATGCTGTGGAGGTGAAAAAATGTTGTCTTGGTTGATTCCATTGTGATTATTAGTTCTGATCAGAAATGGTCTGTAAAACCAAAAGTTTTTTATGTGATGTATGCATTATCTTTTAGCTTTTATTCGAGTCAATGAGGCAATTGACACGTGTGTAATTTTTAGCTCCATTGACATGCTATGTAGCTGCTTTCCTGCTCATATGAAATCACATAATGATACAAAGGCCTTATGGGCAGAAAGTTTCGATGCTGCAATCTTATGACTAAGGGCAACACTGCATCCTCCATTGAGACTTGGAGCACAAAAATTGATTTGTTGAAGCATTGAACAATGAAAAAATGGTTAACTCGGCTATTCTGCTTCAAAGTTCAGAAAACTTGCATCGAATTCATGTCACTTAAGTAGAGTGAATTTTCCCCTTTATCCATGTTTACCTTTGGCCTCAAAAATGATAATCCTGGTCCCACTGCTGGTTGTAGTTGCAAGTAAGATATGCCTATTTGTTCTTAGCCATCACATACTAGTGGGTGATTTACTCTTTGCACTTGTGGACTTTTTTCATACATTGTACTGTAAAAAGCTAGTATTAGGGTATTAAACCTTTGGTTCTCTCAGTTACACACAATAGCAGACTTGGCTGGGAAGGAAAACTGACGGTGGTGAGAACTGCCTTTTCAGCTTTCCCCCTCTGGCTAGTGGGTCGGTTGGATAAGTAAGGTGTAATTCCTGATGAATAACGTCCTTGAGTTTGATGCCTAATGTGAGAACCATAATGGACAGTAGATGCGTGACCCAGAAGAGGTGAGTTAATGTGGTATGTGTGACCCAGAAGAGGTGCGAACTTATTGCTTTACTGGAAGGTTGCAAGAGAGCTTTGGATTATGGCCCTCTCCCAACCATGCCAGCCACACCAAGTGTCAATCTCCTTGAGCTTGTGAGAAGAGATGATAAACTGGCTGATTCTTTTATGAAACCAAAAGGGGAGAAGACCAAAAAACAGGACATATTCTTGAGGAAAGACTGAAAAATGAAAAAATCATTTGTTATTCATAATTATTGTGTGGATTGACGAAGTACTCCTTACTAGTCATAGTTCTTGTATCTAGTCATTTGTTTAAGAATGATGTTGGAAGCCTAAGAAAAGCAATTGAGATTGCATGAAAGTACACTTCTTTTTTTTGGTTTCTTGTACTTCACATATATGACCATTTCTTCTGGGCCTTTGAGAAATTTTCCTGTTAGAGTATGACCTATAGGATGAGATTTGGTGCCTCTGTAAGGTTACTCTATTGTAACTTTAAGGTTATGGATTCAAATCACAGAATTAGCCTCTTTGCTTTCTAGAGATAAGGCTGTTGTCTATATACATCTAATCTTATCTGAGGCCTGCAATGTATGAAGTTTTGTACACTTGGCCACCCATATCCTATTAGAGAATGCTGTAGGTGCAATTTGCTGCTTACCTCTTTTTTCATTTCCTCTTTATTGCCATCCAAATGAATTCTCTGGTTTTTGCCCTTTTAAGAGTGATTAACTTCCTTCACTTGAAGAAAAATGTGCTCTGAAAATTTTGCTGGCAAGAAGACATGGTGCAAATTTAATTATAGATATTTTTGGCTGCCATAGTTTATGATTTTCTGATTTAGAATCGTTTGGATCACCTGTCTGACTGTCCAAGTTATTTTTTTTCAGGGTTCACTTTGTTTCTTGGATTCTTAGTTGATCGTATGCACCATTATCTTCGGAAACTCATCAATCTTAGAAGCACTGCTGGGGCATCGCAGGAGGAGATTGAAAAGCTTAAAAAAGAAAAACAACAGCTCAGGGAAAAAGAAGAGAAAGCTTCAAAAGAAATCAAGCTGTTGCAGGAAGAAATATCAAAATTAACTAATGACATGAAAAAGCTAAAGCTGGAATCAGAAGGGAAGGACAAAAAGGTCGAAACTGCTGAGGCTCATGTGGCTTCCCTTCAGAAGCAAGCAGAAGATTTACTTCTTGAGTATGATCGTCTGTTAGAAGATAACCAGAATCTTCAGACTCAAGCTTTAGGATACAGGGGTTAAGGATGGAAATGTCATTGCTCCAGATAACCCTCTGCTAACATTGAAACATTTTTCTGGAATTTGAAGGTTTCTATAATGCCTAGAGAAAGCAGCTTTGAACGTGACCTTTCTACCCATGAAAAGATCCATGATTATTTGTTGACCACTCGAGGCAGGAGGAAAAATTTGCGGTGGGAAATGCGGTAGAGGAAAACTTGATTTTCTCAGTTTTGTAAGCAGCTGTGTGATTTTCATGAATAGTTAGTTTCATACTGCTTGTTTGGCCTTTCCTCCGAACCGTTATAGGTTGATCATGTCGTTCAGCTGATGTACTGAAGATGGATTGAATTGTTGAATCATGAGCTCAAACTTTTTGAAGGCAGTAACCCCTGTTCGTTATTCTGGAAATTCTGTATCTTGCACCTTAGGGTAAGCAATTGAGCCATGTTCCATTTTGTGCATTTTTTCCTATAAAGGAATTGATTGATTGTCTCTTTTTCTTACCGTCTTTGTGGCCTTACCCTTTTCATAAGGGAGCTATTAGAGTCATATGTTGTATAAAACCGGAATCGCTAGTAAGTGACAGTTGGCTATACGGCATTAAATTTGTTCTCGAGACTTGTACATGTCATCTGTTATAGATGGTTAGGATTATAAGATGGATATGATATATTTTAATATATTGTCATAATTATAACTGTTGAAATTATCGGGATAAATATCTCACAATTAAGAGTATAAGAAAAGAAAAGAAAAAAAAAAACAGAACGATGCAGATAAGGACCCCAACAAAAATATGTTGTCTCCCTTCTCTTTATGGTTATGACAATTGTTGTCTCCCTTTTCCCTCGGTTTGAGTTCTTCAGCCTCCTAGCAGACATTCTGTGCAGTAAAACGGGAGCAAGACCTATGGAGTGCTAAAATACAGTCCATAGCTCCTGAGAGCACACTGCAGAGGAGCCGCATCTGCTTGGGTTGCATCAGAAACCAGCTGTTTAAGAATCACAAACGGCATGCTGTCAAGGTTTTGTAGAATTCACTACACTTGGTACCAAGTTGCATGATAATGGATATTACTTTCAGATTGTTGCTTCAACTTGTTGGTTAAGATTCGCCTCTGCAGATGAACAGCTGATTGGATCCTTGAGTATAAGAGGACTACTGTCCACTCGGTTCCCACTCACGTCTAATGCGGTCAGTTAAAACAACGGAAGAGTCTCTTAGTTTGCCATGTGAGCTAGATTTTCATGGCCAAAGTGTTTGAATTTGTTTGGTGTATTATCTTTGCAAATGAGATCATTCATCTGGAGTTTGTTTGAGATCCTTCAATTGGAAGCTGAAATTCTTCACTATCAAATGCATCAATTGGTTGAGAACGATTGAGGGAGCAATCCTCTTGAAATGATTCAAACCTTTCTCTATCTTGGCCCTTTCTTCCATCTTAAAACAGATGTTCTTCTGGGGAAAAATGTCCTACAATTCCTGCTAAACATCCACAATAACTAATCCCATAACAATTTCAATCCTTCCCCATCGTTTCACTGTTTCTTATCACTTTTTTTTTGCCTTGACTTGGCAAGTGGGTCCATTTTTGCCACTGTCACTTATCCATCTCAAGGCTTTTGGCAAAAACTTCATTCACCATCAAATCTGTTGACTCTGGAATATATACACCTGATAAACATTCTAAATCATTCAATATATTTGAAGAGATACGGGGTATTATAAATAGGCAGCCTCGTGAGGCACAAGTGTTAAAATAAGCTTTATACATCTCAACGCTTTTGGCAAAAACTTCATTCACCATCAAATCTATTGACTCTGGAATACATACATCTGATAAACATTCTAAATCATTCAATATATTTGAAGAGATATGGGGTATTATAAATAGGCAGCCTCGTGAGGCACAAGTGTTAAAATAAACTTTATAAGATTACAATAATTTATGAGGATATTTAGTGAAAAAGGATTTTTTGTCCCAAATTATGCAATAATGTTTCGACCCCGTGCAATAATAGCGGAAGCAGTAAAAAAGTTAAATATTCAATACACGTAATGAATATTTATTTCTAGATACTAACAATGATAATAAGCATGCACAATATATATAATAATGAACAATAATAAAAAGGTATAATTTTTTTGTGACGAAAGGAAAACCTGATACCCGTAGTAATCGAGAAAAATCCTCCGGGTTTCAACGGCTAGGGCAAAAATGCACTATGAAAATCAACTTACAAATTGGGTGGTAACGATGCACTAACCTAGCAAACTTCCTCCAGTCTTATGATCCCTACTAAAGAACTCTTTAAATTTGCCCGTAGCAACGAAACCGGACACCTTCCGGTTTTCACGTCAATCTTCCCTATTGTGCCACTTGAATTACTGAACACGATCGGGTCTCCTTCTTCAACGTACCGACGTCACCAACGAATGTAGAAGAGTAGCAATATGGGATCGGGAAAGAGAAGGTGTTGAGAAAACTTATTAGAACATGAAACTCAATGAGAAATAATCAGTTTTCTCAATTGTAGGAGGATTGGAGAAACAAAAGCTGAATATTTCTCAAAGAGAGGTATGCCACAATACTTAGTCAAAAGTTAAGGTAAAAGAAATAAGACACATATATATAGATAGCTCGAAAAATAGCTTTAAAAAATTTTTCCGTTACCGCGACGCTCGAGCACGGCGAGCGCATCGAGAGTTTTATGAGAAACCCTATGTGCGCTCGAGCGGGAAGGAGGCGAGCAACAAGCGGGGCCTTTTGGGATTTTGCGCTCGAGCTCGTGGCAAGTGCATGGCTTCGGGTTTTTGGGTTCGAGCGAGTAGAGAGCGTACGAAGAGCGCGGGGCTATGGGATTTTGGGCTCGAGTGGATGGAGAGCTCATGGTGGGCGCGATATCCTTGGAAGTTGGAATGGACATATATTGAATGCAGCACTTCAACGAAACACAAACCGATATCGACACAAGATTACATAAGGACACGGAATATACCAATCGTAAAAAAAATGACCATAATAATATCCCGTTTTGGCAATTCCGTGACAAAATTCATAAAATAAAAAAATAAAAAGTACAATGAAAGTATGAGTTCAGATACACCGAGATAGAACCTGTGTACATAAAAATCTATACCTAATAAAAAATATAGATAATACAATAAGACAACGTAAAAGAACCACTAGCACTGCTGTGACGACGCTGTGACAGCTACATTGATAATGTAACTGTATTGCCTGGTCAAATAAGGTTAGTACAAAAAAATATAATACAAGATAATATAATATGATAAGACAGTAACAACAAAGTAAATAGGAACTTCCCTTCACAAAAATAATAATATCTCCCTTCACAAAAATAACAAGATTCAAAAACAACAGAAATTGCCTCCCTTTTTGTCACAAAAATAACAAAAAATATTCTTTAACTCTCCCTAACTAGGACAATCTTCCCGAAAAATAGAAATCTGCTCCCCCTTTTTGTCACGATTGGCCAATGAGTAATGAAGCTTACTCTTCTTGATCTACATTTTCTTACCACATTTTATCATTTTTGTTAAATGTGTCATTTGATCTTTTAGAAGGTGAATATGAATGATAAGATTTGCTATCGTTTGATTTTGTCAAAAATTATTTCGAAAAGATATTATAGGGCAATAAGAACGAATATGACCAATAATGCCACACCCATGGCAATAGGTATAAACTTAATGGGTTTGTTCATCACTTGTTGATATTTAGATTAGGCAAAGGATTTGATTTAAAACTTTTATCCACACATTGAGATATTGACTTAGTGATTTTAGATATATTAACGTTTTTGTATGAAATTTTTATGGCGGGAATAAAAATAGTTTTAGGTTGCGTGCCATGTTGGGGAATATTCTCAACATACCCTTAACCCTTTTTATGTCGAGCAAGTTTTTCAAGACCTAATATGTGATCAAGTTTTTGTGATACACTTGAAAATATACTCATGTCATTCTTAGTGTTTTTCAAGCTCCATTTCTAGGGATTTAATTTTTCTGATTAATGAGCTATTTTTCATTTTTAGATTATGACGTATCTTTGTGGCACTATTCAATTGGGTTATAATTTCTGTATTTTTTTTCTAAATCTATGAGCATACTGTTTAATATTTTATTTATTTTCTTTACTTTTAACCATTTTTTAAACAGTTTATCATATGTATCTTGAAGCCCATCAAATTTAACTTCTGACTCATCCTCAGAGTCATCAAATTGATTAGAATTTTCTATTGGATGTTCATCATTGCCACACAATAAGGTTATAAAAGCCATATATTTGGCTTAGCCTTCGTCAATATATCTTTCAATATCTTCTTCTTCTTCATCACTTAATGTTGCATTCGTTTTTAAGGCGTGACCTTGTTTGCGTTTAAAATTTAAACATTTAACTCGATAATGGTCAAAACCTTTATACTCATGGCATTGAACTCCTTGGGTATTTTTTGATTTGAAGTCATTGGTTTCACGTCAGTCGTTCTTCTCAAATTTAGGCGATCGTTATAAATCCACATCTAGTTTGTCTGATGAAAATTTATTTTTCTTTAAAAAATTTTTAAATGCTTAACAAATAAGAAAAAATTATCATCGCTACACAATTCATCATCGGAGTCCCGGTTTCTCTTTTTTCTACTTGATTTTAGAGCAATTGATTTTAATTTTCTTAACTGTGAAAGTGTGTGCTCATAAGTTTGGAGAGATTTTACGAGTTCTTCAATTTTTATTTTATCAAGATCTTTACTTTTTCGATTACGGTGACTTTAAGTCTAAATCGTTCAGATTGTGATCTAAGAATTTTTCTAACAATTCGATATTTAGGAATTCATTCTCCTAAATTATACATAAAATTTATCAAAAGTTTCGTCATCTTCAAGTCTCGTAGTTAGAATTTGTAATTTTGAATTTTTTACAAGTTTGGTTCCTTCATGAGTAATTTTAAGTATATCTCATGCATCCTTAGAGGTCTCACACATAAAAATACGTTTAAATTTTTGGGAGATACGACCATAAAAATAGCAGTAACCCCTTATTATTCCAATTGCATGAATCAAGCTTTTCTTTCGTTCATAAGGATAGAGCTTTCGGTTCATCCCCTGTAGTACTTTTTGATGAAGTCCACCCAATTTGAGTGCGAGCCCACACGCGTTCATTCATCAATTTAAGAAATGCTCTCATACATACTTTTCAGTACGCATAATTGCTCCCATCAAAATAGGGAGGAACGGACAGGGATTGACTAGTATGCATCTCAATTGGGGTTGTAGATTGGGGTGAGGCTTTTATACCAATTTAAAAAGTACTTTTCGTCCCAAATTATGTAACAATGTTCCGACCCCGTGCAACAATAGCGGAAGTAGTAAAAAAGTTAAATATTCAATACACTTAATGAATATTTATTTCAAAATGCTAACAATAATAACAAGTATGCACAATATATATATAATGATGAGTAATAATAAAAAGGCACGCTTTTTAATGACGAAAGAAAAATTCGATACCTACAGTAATCGAAAAAAATTCTCCAGGCTTCAACGGCAAGGAAAGAAATGGATTATGAAAATCAAATTACAGATTGGGTGATAACGACGCGCTAATCTAGCCGACGTACTCCCGTCTTATAATCCATACCAAAGAACTCCTTGGATTTGCCCGCGATAACGAAATCAGACACCTTCCGGTCTTAGCATCAATCTTTCCTCTTGTATCACTTGAATTGTCGAACATGATCAGGTCTCCTTCTTCAATATACCGGCGTGACCAATAAAAGTAGAAGAGTAGCAATATGGGATCGGGAAAGAGAATGTGTTGAGAAAACTTATTAGAACATGAAGCTCAATGAGAAATGATAGGTTTTCTCAATTATAGGAGGATTGGAGAAATAAAAGCTGAATATTTCTCAATAAAATGCGTGCCAAAATGCTCAGTCAAAAGTTAGGGTAAAAGAAATAAGTCACATATATATAGAGGGCTCAAAAAATAGATTAAAAAAAATTTTCCATTGCCATGGAGCTTGAGCACAACAAGCGCACCGAGGGTTTTATGAGAAACCCTATATGCACTCGAGCGGGAAAGAGACAAGCAGCAAACGAGGCATTTTGGGATTTTGCACTCTAGCTCGTGGAGAGAGCATGGCTTTGGGTTTTTGGGTTCAAGCAAGTAGAGAGCGTATGGAGAGCGCAGGGTTATGGGATTTTGGGCTCAAGCGGATGGAGAGTTCACGATAAGCGCGGTATCCCTGGAAGGTGGAACATACATATGTTGAATGCAACACTTCAACGAAACACAAACCGATAACGACACAAGATTATATAAGGTCACGGAATATGTCAATCATAAAAAAATGACCTTAATATTTAGAATTAGTATATTATTTTATAATATTATAATGCTGAAACAAATATAATAAATTTACTTGAATCTATACTTTAAGTCTTTTTTTTTGTTTTTTGAAAAACTTGAAACTAATTTCATGTATGAGAGGAAAGATTTCATATACAATTTTTCTGGGGTCCTTTCAAAATTAAGAAATTAGGAAGTTTTAAAAACTTCATTGTCTATTTAAATATGAAAAAATACTATCTATTCATTATCTAGAAAATTGTCTGTTCTAATCACAGTAAATGATGGGTTATTTTATTTTTATAGTATAAGAAGATAACTGACATGTCCATGGATATGGGTTTTGAACATATTCGGGTTAACTTGATTGTCTGGATACGACTTTGTTTATTGAGTTTGAACCCTGCACACCACTACAACAAATAAGAGATCAGGTGTCGATAGGATGTTGTCCCACTGAAAACACTCTGATACTTAAATCAGAAATAGGCCTTCGACTTTTAAGAAGAAAAATAAAAATGAGAGTAGAGAGAGGAGGAGAGAGAGGGGAGTGTTCATTTTCAGATGTAAGAAGCGTTCTAGTGGCTTGTGATGAGCACGATTTCCCAACTCTATATTCGCGAGGAACGAGTAGGAGACTAAGTCCTGTAAGCGTGAAAATTTGAAGGACCGTCGAAGTATTATGACAGATTCTGGAGAGAATGACGCCTCTAAAGTCTGAAAAAGGAGTGTGGGATTATTGCTGTAAGCATTTGTATACTTAGAAGTTAGCGTGCCCTGGAGTAGAGGCTCTGTGAACTTATATAGATGGAGGGCAGGGTGACCTTCCTTGACCAAGAAGGCGTAATTCCTGCACTATGTCGGGCGACCTTCCTTAGGTAGGAAGGTTTGACTTGTGCAATCTGTTGGGATTGTTTCCTTTTCTGGTGGGCAACGATTCTCATGATTACTCGCATTCTTTCTGCATTTTGTTACCGTTAAAGTCTACAATGGATAGGAAAAGAGAATCTGGCATCTTTCTCATAGGAATGACGTTAAATCTGTTGATAACCATTTTAGTGTAGATTGGCTTTAGGGAAGGCACGAAATTAAGAAAATAGATCGTTACTGGTCGTGTACAAAAGTGTGGGCTCAATTGGGTCTGACCCATGTAAGGTTTTTTCCCTTTTAGCCTGCTTGTTATAGTACTTTCAGTCAACAAAGACGCTGACTGTCTTATGGGAGCATGTTGGCCGCCCAATTAGCCTCTTAACGTTGACCATCCAAGCACATATATGGGCCTTCATAAACCTGGGTCATTTTTTTTATTGGGCCAGCCCATTATGGGCATACCCATCAATAACTAATCTCTTAATTATAAAAATATAAATCTTTAATAAAATATTAAAATAATTAAAAAAATAACTTTTCTGATAAAATATAACTAAATTATATGAGATTATAACTTTTAATTATTTTAATAAATTACAAATATAAGTCATATCATAAGGGGCAATAATTTTAACTTTCTTTCAGTTGAC
>JAOVVI020018083.1:0-10447 GCA_028571085.2 Nepenthes alata
ATGTATATTTCTCCGCCATCATTCGAGGATGCTATCTGTGGAGGCGTTAGGGTTATTTTTAAGTTTACACAGAGCGGGGATTGGATCTCGCTCTCCCCCAGGGAGTTACGCATCAGCCAAGTTATCTACGAGTCCGTGAAGAACTAGAAGTATCGGCTCTTCTTTGTAAGGGTTTCTGAAGGCCCCGTGTGTATGCTTTTAGGGGCATACAGCTCAGATATGCTTTTAGGGGTACTTGAAGGCCCTGTGTGTACAAGAAGTTATCTACACCTACGATTTATTTAGGTGACTGCCCTAAGATGGAGGATCCCTTGGGGAACGTGGCGCAAGCCTTTGGCCATGCCTGAATGGTTATCAGATCAACTCCGATTGATGAAAAGTTCTGGCATTCCTTGAGTCCAAAAAGCCGACAGGGAAATCGAGGTCCGCCAAGGAAACGATTCTCCTGCTGAAATAGATCCTTGCCTGGAACCGCTCCTCTAGGGTGGGAGCCACCTCCTCAGAGCGAGGCCTTATCCTTAGCTTGCCTTTAAGCGTCGCTATCCTCTCCAGGGCCTGGGCATGTGATCCAGAGACTTCTTGCAGCCTGGTGTCGGCCTCTAACAGGGCCTAGTCGAGGTAATTAGCCCGCGCTTGACTCTGTAGCGCGTTGCCAACTACGACGTTAACTCGATGCTCTATCTCCTCTGCCACAAGCTCGGTCTGAGCCCACATTATACAGGCAATTTTGTCTCCCTACGTAGACAGAAACTCGTCCAACCCGTGAGGCATCCTCACAAACTGGCAAGCGAAAAAGGAGTCAGCGGAGGGGAACAACTAACATTTATTTGTGCGACTATGCAACGAAACAGATATACTTGGTGAGAGAAATCAACAGACTCAGGGCATGGAGCTATCCTCAAGAGGCCCAGGGGTTCGAGTTGTGGAAGGCCTGGGTGGTGCCATTCCTCGACGAGGACCACGTCAATGGAGTTCTCATCGTCATTCTTCGTTTGTATCTGTCCATCGCTGCTTCCCTCTTCAGAGGAGGGTTCTGGCCACGGGGAAGACGACGCTTCCTGTCCCAAACCAAGCAAAGTTAGAATATCGATCATGTCTCCATCAGCCATGGTGAGTGCAGAAGGCCTGTGAGGCCAAGTGGTGAACAGAATTGCAAGAGGTGCCACTCTTAAATAGGTAAAACTTTTGCTGAAAACGATGCCACAGTAGAAATCGAAGGTTGCGTCGCTTTTATGCGAAGCAACGCGTGTCCTCACCTGGTCGAATCCGCTTGTAGCACCATAATGACATATGTCACATCATGTCATTAGGCAGGCACCGTTAGTCTGTGACTGTCAAAGTCCAGCCCCGCCATGTGAAGACCCAAACGCAACATGGGTCGCGGATACGAAAGTAAGCATGCTCGGCCGGCTAACCAACGTGGAAAAACCAGACAACACACGGGGAAATTAGCACGTTTATGAAATGATTTTCTTTTCATTAATGAATGGTGTTGTATAAATGGCTGACACAAGGGAGGAAAAACAAAATCCAAAAATACAAAAAATGGTCTCGGCTAGGGCTGGGGGCTTCTAGGAGGACACGAGGAGGGCTCCCCTCTGCCTTGGGAGAAGTCGGTTAAGTGGTCATGCTCCAAAGCCACGCGGTTGATGGGGTTGAAGAAGCCAATCGGAAATTTGGGGGCCACCATGGTGACAATCCGTTTGCAGAGACGAATACCTTCCCAAAGCCTAGCATTCAATGCTTGGCGTACTTCCTCTTGATGCAGACGGGTAGTCATCTCGCCCTCAAGCTTGGCGTTCTTTATTCGAAGTTCGCTTGCTAGTTTCTTAGCATTGATGGCTCGAGTCTCCGGCCTCCTCAACTTGTCCTTCAACTCAGCCAACTCCGACTTGAGGGTAGTAGCCTCCTCGCGGTCTTGTTGGGCCTGTGCGGCGGCAGCAGCACTTGATTGGCTTAGATCCCCTCTAGTTAGAGAATTTTCTCCTCCCGCTCATCAATCGTCACAGCCCGCTGGTGCAGGCCCTTTATCACGGTACTTACCAACTTTTGGTCCTACAACTCCAACAAACAAAAAGAGGAGAGATGTCAAACCACGCCGGTAGAACAGAAAAGAAAGAGGAAGTCTTCTTCGAGGAAATACCGAAATGAATTTATGCTTCTTCTTCCCAGTTGGATTAGGCGCCTTAGGGCTCAGGTGCGGAAGGTCCTCCAACGGGCTAACTGGAAGGCTAAGCCTGGTAGCCTTCAGGACCAGCTCCACCGCATCCACCATTTCATTAGCGACACGAGCTTCCTCCGTATGGGCCTCCACAACGTGGCATTTAAGAGGCCCGTCAGCGCAAGGAGCAGGGCGGCAGAAAAACTGATCTCACCCACATCCACCGGCCCTGCCGGCAGTATTGCCACCGATTACGCCTGTTCTCCGGCTACCGGTTTTGCCGGTTGTTCAACAATCACTTCTGCCGGCTCTCGAGCTGCCTGATTTGCCAGCCCTCCGACAACCAGTTCTGCTAGCACTCCGGCTGTTGGCCCTGTTGGCTCTCCATCTATCGGTCGGTTGGTGCTGCAGATACACTGGACGGCGGCAGCTCGACAACACGCTCCTCGACAGCGTCTCTCGTAGTGCCCAGATCCAAGGGAGTAATGGGCGTCTCTACCCATGATGGTTCGCTGACGCCCCAAGCGCTCGACCATGCAAAAGTCGATGACAGTGGAGGACGAGGAGGAAGGCGGAGCCGGTGCAGCTTGCTTTCAAGAAGGGCTGCTAGAAGGATCGCTAATGACGAGAGCCCTAGCCTCTCTCTTAGGCTTGGATGGCCCTGGGGGAGGAGCCTTTGCCTTCTGGGTCGGCGTGATCTCTTTGGGGGACACAAGGTGGTCCCTCCTAAACTTGTCTATATGCACGCGGACCAACACCACAAGTGGCTCAACGGCCTCCACCTCCTCTCGTGAAGGCCTTCTGGTGAGGATTTTAGGCACGTTGCCCCAGTCCTTAGACAAGGGCTAGTCGTCGGAAACCCTTACAAAGAAGAAACAGTGCTTCCAATTCTTCATGGATTCGTAGATAACCTGGCTGATGCGTAACTCTTTGGGAGAGAGCGAGATCCAATCCCCGCTTTGTGTAAATCTAAAAATAACCCTCACCGACTTCGCAGATAGTATCCTCAAATGATCGCAGAGGAATATGCGCAACGAACACATATAGTGCACTGCATTCGCGTGGAGCCTCACGATAGGGACGCCAATGGCCTGATAGATGTCTAGCAGCTCCTCAGGAATGGGGAGACGAAGTCCACTCTGCAAGTGAGCCTCGTCGGTAGTAATGTGTCCCTCCGATGGGGCGCAAGCCCTATCATGCTTCCCAAGAATAACAAACATGATGGAAGTCAGAATGTTATATTGCACGTAAAGGGTGCTGATGTCGCTGGAACCGAGAACAGAGCAAGTTGCGTCGACTGTGGGTGCCATGGAAATACGTAGAGGAAAGGGCCGGAGAATGGATTCGAAAGGATGTAATAAAGGAAACAGGAGAAATTTTGAATTAGCTCTCAGTCTTTATAGACGTTGCCGTCGCCAAAACGGAGCAGTGCCTCAAAAAGGCACGGCAATTATGCCGGACACATGTTGATTCCAGAAGGAGTATGGTCAAGTTGAATCACCTTTCTCATTTATTTTTAATATTATGGTCGTTTTCTACAACAACACGTGACAAGAAATGACTGGTCGCAACAGAAAAATGTGAATCCCTAGGCGGCTAGGCGCAACTTCTCGAGTGCCCAGTTGGCGACGGAGTAAAACAATATATTGAAACAACCGGGTTTGTTTTCCTGTCGGTTTGGTCAACGGAGCCAATTAACTGCCATTCCGACTCCGCCATACTCTCTGGATTCCAGCTGTTTGGTTAATGGAGCTGGTCAACTGCCATTCTGGCTCCGCCCTCTCTCTGGATTCCATTGGTTTGATCTACGAAAGCCTATCAACTATGCCTTCGTTTTCTTTGACTAGATAATTTTCGCTCCAAGATAACGGTCGTCTTGTTTGTCAAGCCGCTCGGCCAGGACCCACAACTCTTCGGCTATTCCGGAGCCAAAAAAATGATAATAATAACAGTAATAACAAGGTGTGCACAACGATAAAAGACAGAGAGATAACAGAAGAATTGTACGCAAAAACGGTTGACTAGTTTTCTTATTAATCTTCTTCTGACAAGTTACACAGCCTTTAGAGGTCACTGTGCAGTGAAACAACAGTAACGAAAAAGAGGGGAAGGGATAAATACATAAGAAAGCAGCCTAGCCCGAAATCTTTTCTCCATTTGAGCAAACTCTCGAGCGAAAGAGCGAGATTCGAATGCGGATTTAAAGCATGTCGACAGCCATTTGCACGAAAGGGGTGACCAAAGCGACTACATGCACAAAAAGGGGGGACCAAAGCAGACCAGCACTGTGTCTCGAGGCAACGACACCAGAGAATGCAAATGGCCTAAGCTGAGAGCTAGTGGCCGAAACAGCAAGCCTTGCGGCAATATGAAGCTCCCGCACCATTTCATTGATTAAGCAGGGAGATGATGCGAAGAAACGCTACAAGCTCCTAATTTATAGCACGTGAGGAAGCAAGCGGGACATTAAACACCAAAGGACTGCTGACTTGGCAAATCTGCTGAAAATCGGGAAACAGAGGATTTATGTCGAGAACAGTGAAAAAGGGAATTTAGGTTAGACCTGAGAAGACAACACTACCTGTCACGTCCTATCGTGAACATACCGGAGGTTGAAAATTCGGACCACCGGTATGGGGGTCTAGTGATGGGACGGTTGGAGTGGGTCAGTCCAAAGAGGCAATCAGCCCAAGAGAATCGCGCCCCATTGTCCCAAAGGACGGTCAACGCCTCAGTTGACCGAAGAGGACTTTCAGATAGCTGAGTGCGGCCCAAACTGGAAGCGACCCATGAACCCTTTCCCGCACACAACAGGTCATTCGCCCTAATTAGTCGTGATGCTGAAAATCTCCCCAGATTGCAACCTTCTCTGAAACGGAAGCCTCCAAATCAGTACATATACCGGAAGGGAAGCCCCCAAATCAGTAGACGACTCACAATAGAAGCTTCAGCATTCACGGTATTCAACATTTCCGCAAATGAAGGAATCCTCCCTTCCGGCCATTGCGACCCTAAATGGCGCCTGCAGTCCCTCGATGGATGGAAAGGATCCCCTTAAATGAATGGCAGCCCATCTAGCCGCCTTAGGAAAGGTGGCGAGGTCTGATGGCTACAAAAAGTCTTGGGGATACACTCTAAGGATACGCCCTCTGAAATACTCAAACTCGCACAAGCGATCAACTCTCCAAGCAATCAATTGCCATTTTCTTTCCCTCTCCTCGCTCTTTGCGAACACGGTGGTTCGAAAGCCGCTCTCCATGAGCACACTACGACCTAAAGCCACTCTACGCCTGCTGCACCTCCGAGTCAGGTTCACGAATTCCCTTCCCAGCTTCATTTCTAGCATATTCTGTCTTTACCTTCTTTATCTTGGAAGAAAGATTACTGACTTGAGTTTCGAAGGATAAACCAGGGAATAAGTCCTGCTGTTTTCTTGACTTCTCGTCTTTTGTTATGGTGTGTAGGATCCAAGTCACGCAGGATGGAAACCGGATTGTACGTCAGCACAAGCCCAAGGAACAGCTGAATCCGAATCCGTCCAAAACTTGGATCCGGGATGCATCAAGTACATTAAGATTCAGTCAGTATGTTAAGAGAGGATATAACTTAATTCACATACATCAAGGTGGAAGGCTTTTTTAGAGAGTGCCTAAAGTGGAGATATTAATTGGTTGTAAAGCTTTTCCTTATATGACAAATGTTTGTAATTATTTTGATTTTCTCGACACTATTTTTGCTTGAACAAATCTTGAAAATTTTTCTCTTGAAAAAATTCTCAGGAAGTGATTCCAATCCTAGCAAATGCACAAGGGTCATAGATTTTTCTGGTAAGTTGTAATCTCCAGACAGCTTTCCTCTCAAACCGCCTTTCCTTGAAACCTTTTGTTGTACTTGCACTTCCCCCTTTTCTTTCCTTGCTATCCTGCCCAGCTGTTCTTAATTTGATTGCCTAATGTGGGTGCAGATGAGATAGCCACCCGAGCACAGGAGCCTCAAATTGGCTCACCTTCTTTAAACGAGTGGGTGGCTGGGGCGCAGACATCGACTCCTCACTCATGTGCATTACATGAACTTGAATTTAGAAAGGCCTTTTTAGTTTTAAATTACATTGGAAGGTAAATATTTATTGATCGAGTTCTGTTGATTAGTGTGTTCAACCCGCAAAATGATTGAGTTGCTATTCTGTGCAGGAGCAAGCTTGTGGACGTGACTTCAGTGCATGATATTAAATTACTCCAAGAACTTCAAACAATGTGGGCATTTGAGTCCCATGTTTGGAATAAATTTGGCCAACATTTTTGTGACAAAAAGGACCGATTGAAGGTTATTACACATAATCCTACAATATTGTTGCCATTTGATATGTTAAATTGATATGCCTTGGTTTGGTGCCATGAAGTAAAAAGCAGTGCAAGGCTAAGTATCTTGGAATTACCTGGGTATTTTGTTTCCTGATCCATAAGACCATCTGGATTTTTGTTGCAAAAAAGAATGCCTTCTTGACACGCTCCCAGTCTAGTTCCCGGAGAAAAGGAACCTTGCTTTGTTCAGCGGCTCATGTGATTTATATTCTAGTGATGTTTGTTGGTGTGTGTTCAGCAGATTCTTATAGCCTGTGAAGTTTTGTTTGTTGAAAAAAATTCAATGCAAATCTAGCATATCTCCAATATATGTTTTGCAGTTACTCTTATCTGCTTGTATATGGCAAGATCAAATTCCATTTTTCATGGGATGGAGTTCTAACATTCTGTTTAAATGATGTCACGGTATTTGTATCTGCAATTTATCTGCAATGATATTCTTTTCCAAAGTAACGGAAATCCTGCATCTTCCCTTCATCTGAACTACAAAAAATTAGTTTATTCACTTTTTCCCACCTCGGGACTTGCAGTATCTTGATTGGGATTCTGGGAGGAGATATTGCTATCATTGTCATGTTTATTCAGATGGGAGCTGTTACTTCAAGGTTTGTACCTTTGTTTCCTGGTAATACTTCCCTGAGATATCAATTTATGTTTTTTTAAAAGCTGAAGTTGCACTATTGTATGATTAGCTGTGCGGCCCCTCCTTGCTTTATTTATATTCATGGGATTTTTTTTTTGCTTGGCATGCAAGCAAAGCTGTGAAAATCTATCTGAAGCCATTTCCTTTGCTGTATAAGAGGGTGAGAGATATCTAGTCAACTGAAGGTGATTTGCCGCTAACACTGTCTATCTACTGCCCTTGTGCTGTGGCGGCTATTGGAATGGACTCCAATGATTTCAGGGTATCTTCGAACAGATAATTACACGGAAAAATGCCAGGTGGTGGCACATTTTGAATTGCAAATGCATTGTGGTATATGCCCTTTCATGTGCTTGCAGATTGCACCAGGTGTTTGTTCTTCTCTTGTAATATCATCGTTGCTTTTGCTTTGGTAGTTGGTGGTCAGAGAACTGGTTTGTGAGTTAGAAAATTCTGTAATGTGACCTGACTGGTGGGCAGGAATCTGATTGTACATGCTTGGGGGAGTGTTTTTGGTCATGCGTGATGAGGTTTATCAGGTGTCCACCAACTTATAGAGGTGACAGTGTGTACAATGATGAAGCTGTCACAAGTCACAAAACGAGATGCTTGGAAATTGGAGTTCAGTAAGAAAGGTTGAAAGCTTAGAAAATGGGTTGTGAATGCAGAGAGCAATATAGATGTAATCTTGAAGTTAGGAAGGGGAGAAGGAATTTATGGGATCCCTAGTTGTGGTTGATGATTGATTAGCTAGCATCAGATCCTCAATCTGAATGAATTGATGGACTTACTGGCTAAAATATTTGCTACTGTATAATGTGACGTGTAGCTACCGTGCACAGCTAAAGCATGCTGTGGCAATGACTTCGTTTATATCCTTTTATAATCTGTGTATTTTTGTTCTTTGATTCACTGTGGTTTTCATTTGGTCTACCGTTGGATGAATGATAGCAAGCATTAATTTTGTTGGAAATAATTTATTCCTTGGGTTAGATGTTTGCTTAACTAGCGGTAAATTGGGATACTTAATCTGCTCTTCTAAAGGTAATAGGTATAGAGTGTGAATTTGATTAGTTGCTCCAATTAATCTCGCAGTCTTGGTGTTTTGGATTGATTCCTAGGTTTTGTTAGGTAGATCATTGCAATTTAAGGAGATTGAGCTACGTCTTTTGAGCCTTGTTTAATGGTGGTTGTCCCCTGACCACCTTTTGCTTTTCTTGGCACAACCGATCTTATAAAATTGTTGTGATGGAATCTGACATTCTCTCCATTAGAAACATGAGTCCAGATAAAATCTATTGTAAACTATGATGCCTTGGATTTGATATTACTGTAGAATCATACATGAGAACACTTACAATTAACCTTGCTTGTCAGCAATGTTTAGTACAAGGTTTATAGTCAAGTTCATCTACAACAATGCCATTTGCGCATATCCACTCCCCTTAGGTATGACGACTGGTTACAGTGAAAAAAATATATCATATCAAGGTTACTATGTAGATGATTAAAAATGAATGAAAGCAGGATAAAGAGCAGCTCACTGTTTCCTGGCAGAACAAAAAAATAAGGGGGTGTGACAAGTTCAATGACAGATAAAAGCCTAACATCTAGAAACAAATAAAGGAGTTTAATACCACAAATGGCATAGAAACTCATCCGTGACTAAAATTTCAACTTCTAAATTAATTTTACAAATCTCTTTTTGTGAAGTGAAAATAAAGCAATTGCTCATCAAATACCGTTGCTATAAAACGTAAGGCTGTAATAAACAGATATTTTCTTTAGCTATTGCTGCAATAAATTCCTCATTATGCTACCAAGCTTCACCATTATAGGAAAAGCTACTATCGGAAGGAGTAAAAAATTTAAGCTAGAAGTCCATAGGGATTGATCATAGGAATTAGATCTCAAAGGTTCAATCATATAAGCTATCATATGATGTGAACCAAGGATGAAAAATTTGGTATTAGTACTGGTATTAATTGTGGTTATATGTTCATCGTATATATTGGATAATACATATTAGTATTTGATATATTGGATGGGATAAAATTTAAAAATTGTAAGTTGAGAGAGCCGTATCGACTAGTAAATCAGATATATCGGACGATATTTTGAATAGTAATTGATATATCGGGTGTATTAATTGATACAGAAATGTATCGCGATATTGTCACGGTATCGGAGGGCCTTGATATACGTATAGGCTGATATTTTCATCCATTGTAAACAAGTCCCCAATATATATCTCAAAATTACTCCGGACTAAAAGTGTGCCTCAAAGGTTTCCTTTGCTAGTATAGTTGTTAGTTACATATCTAAGTGTCCTTCACAATACAAAATTGTACCACGGTCATTTTGTCGAATGAGTACTATGCTTGAAATTACACCGGATAATTTCTTTATTATTCTGCATCTGTGGTAAAATATTTAATCCCTAATTCCATAAATAAGCCATATCTGAATTTGCAACAATATAATCATAGCTTTTAGTAGCCATAAGCTGTTAAACTGTTATCCACACCCTGGATTATGCTGAAAAGGATATAACTAGCTTTGATACTCCTAAGAGCTGTAGGAGCTTGAAAAAGGACTTTTTGTCCTAAGTTATACAATCAAGTTTCGACCCCGATAAATATAGCGAAAGCAGTAAAAATTAAATATTCAATACACGTAAAGAATATTTATTTCTAGATGTTAGATATAAAAATGAGCATAAGTAATACCAAAAAGACACGATTTTTGGTGACGAAGGAAAAAATCGATACCTACGGTAATCGAGAAAAATCATACGTGCTTCAACGGCCAGGGAAACAATGCACTATGAAAATCAACTTACAGTCCGGTTGATAACGATGCGCTAACCTAGCCGACTTACTCCCGTCTTGTGATCCCTACCAAGGAACTCCTTAGATTTGCCCGCGGCAATAAAATCGAACACCTTTCGGTCTTCACATCAATCTTCCCTCTCTAGCAACATGAATTGCCGAACATGATCGAATCTCCTTCTTCAACTCACCGATATCTTCAACGAATGTAGAAGGATGGATGTGTTTAAAAGATAAAGAGAAAACATAGAGAAAACTAGTTAGAACATGAAACACAAAGTTGTAGCTTTAGTTTTCTCAAAAGAAGCAAGACCATTGGAGTATGAATGAGATTCTTCTCAAGTGGAGCATGAAATTGGTCTGTCAAGAGTCCTAGGGTTCTAAAAATATAATCCAAGTCTTTATAGAGGGCTCAAAATTTATATTTAAAAACTTGCCCATTGCCTCGGCG
>JAOVVI020018088.1:0-10446 GCA_028571085.2 Nepenthes alata
GCTTTGTTTTATTTTAGATGGCATCTCTCTAGATCTAATACGGTAGATAGGAGTACTGTATTGGAGCCATGGATGATTTGGCAGATGTTGTGATCCTATGTGTTGTGTTGTAGGCTTTGTATTAATTATTTTTGTTAGATGCGTGCTTTACAGGATGTATTTGAGCAGGTTGTATTTTTAGTTTTCGTCCAGTTGCAGAGGAAATTCTGCTGAAATTTCTATAGAATCCATAGGTTAATTATGGGCTTTAGTTTGTGTTACCATTAACGAAGGTTATTTATTAAAAAATAATCCGGTCCGTCACAATATATACATAAACATGAACTTTAGTCCAAAAGTCATGAGATTCATACAATATTCATGTCAAATATTACAAAACAAGGTTTTAGAGCATTAACGATAACATGAAGATATTAAAACATTATAAAAATGGTATATGACGTCCGAAGTTCACTTGCCTGAGCCTGATCTATTGTTATTTTTACCCGGATCAGAGTGGAACGTGCGGATTTCTTCCTCTCCTTCTCTTTTCCCTCTTTTCTCCTTCCCCTGTCTCGTGGAACACTGAAAACGACTAAAGAATCATGCACCCCCTTTTTATATCCATTGGAGCGCTCAAGCATGCCTAGAGCACTCCTCGAGCGCTCCCCTTTCACAAAAGGGCATCTTGGTTAGCGCTCAATTGCTGCTCAAGTGCCATCCTCGTAGGCCACCATGCTCCCGGCTTTTCCTCGGGCGTGTCCCCTGGGCACCACTGCGCCTTGCCGTGCACTCAAGCGTCAGTCCTCCCCTCAGCCGTTTTTTATCTTTTTTGCTTTGGTATCAAATTTTCTACTACGCTTAAACCCAAACATGATTTTCATCCACATAATTATCCCATAATCATTACGTTTCGGGATTAGGATCTCACAAGGCTAATTTTATAGGTTGATACTTCAACATCATCCCAAGACACTTAGGCTAATATGGCCGCCATTCAGCAAATTTAGGGACCGGTTCAGCCTATTTTCATAGGCAAAGCTTTATCAAGATGAGTCGATTAATCTCACAAAAATAGACAAAACTTCTATCAACTCACTCCTTGCAATGTATCTGAATGCGATTAATCTAAAGGGAATAAGAAAATAAAAACACGAGTCAAAACTTTATCAAGTATTAGTACATAATATAGCAAATGAATGCATCAAAAATTAGGATGAGGATCGGTAAACATATACAAAATGCATAAAATCACAATCCAAAAGCCCATCAATGAAGTTCAAATGTGGTATCATACTCAGAAGTATAATCCAAAATGAAAATCACACCTTCCAATTGTACGAGACCAACTAAATCCTAAGTATCGATGAAACCTATGAATCTAAATTAGGTCTTAAGTACAAGTCAATGCAGGTAAAACATATCAAAAATCTAAAATATACACAAATTAGAGAACCAATGACTGAAAGACTAACTGATGAAAGGTTACATGTACGCCCAATAACCTGAGACCATATCGCTACTATTTATACTTATAGGTGGGCTGATTACATATTATTTCCTATAGATGGGACCAGACACCATTTTCTTTTTTCACCAGTGGAAGATAGGTTCAGTTCTCAAGTTTGTATGATATATTAAGATATTAAAATATTTTAATTTCGTTCAATTTCTTACGATGGTTCTCATAAAAATACAATCGGGGATAGTCTCTATATTGCATATTTTAAAACATTTCCTATAGCAGAAAAGTATGAAGCTTCCACTCGGGAAGGTTAAATCACTATACTTTTCCCTTGGAAAAGGTCACATATCAAATCACATATCGAATATAGAGCCCAACCCAACGTAATAATATATAGATATCACATGCACGAGCCATATACATGTTTTTATGACTTTTTTTATAAATATACTTACAAATAAATATAATATCTTAAAATAATTATATATTTTTTTACAAAACAAGTAAAATCCCTAAATATTTGCTAAATAAAAATTCCCAACACAACCGATAAAAGGGACATATATGCATAAGGGAATCAAATATGGTGAGTAAACTGACATACATGTATATTAAATCTACCAAATATAAGTAAAAATAATTGAAAATGGAAATAGACCAATAATAAAAGTGTAAGAATACTTGCCTCAACCTCCAACCAAACAGGTTGACAAAAGGGTTCTTGAACCACCTCTTCTTCTCTTTCTCTCTCTTCCTTCTCGTTCTCTTTTTCTTCTTTCCTGCATGAAATTGCTAAACAATGTGTGATACTCCTTATATAGGTGAATCAGTGCACGAGTGTTGCTTAGGAACATATCAAACTTCGCACCCAAACTCTCCCTATGTATGAGCACTGCGTTAGGTATGCCTCGAGCATGACTCCTGTGAGATCCCGAAATAAAAAAGAGCTTAAAATCAGAATAAAATATTAAAACAAAGAGTATATTTTTGTTTTAGACTTAAAAACTGAAAGAATGTTGAATTACGGAGTAAAAATGTAAAAAAAATAAAATTCGGTGGCCGGAGTGGCCTTATACCTTTCTATACCGGAGTGGCCTTAGCCACTTAAAATCGGAGTAGCTTGTGCCACAGACGGCCGGACTGCTTGAAGTCTGAAATAGATGACAAGAAAAGGTTGATCGACTTTTAGAATGTTGATGGCCTTGAGAAAGGTTGATCGGTATTGAATAAAATAAGTAAAACATTGTCCAACCCTGAGTAAAAGATGTCTGATTAGAATATGAAGCATTGACCAAAGAGTTGACCGGAATAAACTAAGGGAAACTAAAGACAAGGACCAACTTTACTGATTAGCTAGAACCCAACTAGACCCCAACTAAATAAAGTAAGTGAACCACCCTGTTGACCATCTAAAAAGAAGTACCAAAGTGAGTAACTTAAACTACTTACTCCCACCTAACATCTGAGAAGAAGTACAAAGTAGGTAGCTTACCCCCACTTACTCCACCTAACCCCTCCTCAATATATACTCAGCTTCGATCAAAGAAGCAAGTATGAGTGCCGGAAGGAACAGTAAGAAGTAGAGAAGGAGAGAAAGCTTCACGTCTGTGGGAGTGGGCGGACAACTGTCAGGCAAGTGTACACTTTGTTTTTAACTTCAGAATATTAC
This sequence comes from Nepenthes alata, assembly GCA_028571085.2. Classification (NCBI taxonomy): domain Eukaryota; kingdom Viridiplantae; phylum Streptophyta; class Magnoliopsida; order Caryophyllales; family Nepenthaceae; genus Nepenthes; species Nepenthes alata. The sequence continues at coordinate 3,114 of JAOVVI020018088.1, forward strand.
AAGTGTACTTTGGACGATCACTCTTTTAAAATTCGTTTGCAAGTGTGACCTAGTTTTTAAAGTTTATGCTTTGCAAATATACTTTCGTCTCCAAAGTTCTAGCATTAAAAACTGCCAGTTTTCCCTTCCGATTTAGATTAAATGCATGCCATTTTAATTATTGTTTGATATGTTTTATTCTGGTTTCAATTCATGCTTTCTGCCTTCCGTCCTCTGATTTCTGCTAAACTCATATTTAAACTAGAGTACATGAAAATGAAAAAGTAGACCGGCTTGTATGTCACTTGTATTATCCGAATTTGAAACCGGAATTGATTTGTAAAATAATTGAAACCGGCTTTATAATATAACTTGAAATCGGCTTAAGTGAATATTAAAACCGGCCTTGCATAATTTGAATCCAGCATTTGAAATGTAACTTGAAATCGGTTGTGGAGCTTTCCTCTTTCTGCTGATTGCTGGGGCAACTCCCTACTGTTTGATCCTCTTTTGCTGTTGGCTTTGATGTGTTCTGAGCTGGTGTGCTGCATAGAAGCCCTTGCTGGTTCTGGTTCGCTAATTGGCCGGAGTGCCTTCTCGCCTAAAGGCCGAAGTGCCTTTTCGCATAAAGGCCGGAGTGCATTTTTGACAAAAAGGCCGGAGTGCCTTATGCTAAAAGGTCGGAGCTTTATTTTTTTCTAAAAGGCCGGAGTGGCTTTTGCAAGTTGATTCCGGAGTGAATTTTTTCTCTCTGTGGCCGGAGTGGCAAGGAGTGAGTTTGTAGCCGGAGCTACCAAATTCCGGAGTGCTGCTGTTGTTAACAGGACGGAGTGGCCTTGTGCCGGAGTGGCTTGCGTGTTTAGAGGCCGGAGTTTTGATACGACGTGGTTGCTGATCCGAAGTTGCCAGATGTTTCATTCACCCTAGCCTGTGGATGTTATCTTTACAATGATTGAATATTATTGTATCCGTATTTTTCTTTTTCTAATGTCTTCGGTCACTGGTTTAGGGGTCGCCCCTGTTTCTATGTGTCTTTTCCCAAGTCGGTAAAATACTTGGTTAAGAACATAGTTTTTTTTGTACATTTTCTTTAAATTTTAATGCAATTAATTACTTACAAAAAAAAAGATAGGATGCTCCTATCTTATCTTCAAATCCAACCTGAGGTAATTAAGGAAGTTAAGGAAAAATAAGTTAATGATCTGTTCCTTGTGAATATTGTAGATGATCAGAATAAGGAGTCTCGAGCTGATTTTAATGTCCGGACTGATGGAGCATTGAGATTCAGAGACCGATTATGTGTACCGGATGATAGAAAACTAAAGGAAAATATTTTAAAGGAGGCTCACAGGTCTCGGTATACCATCCACCCTGGGACGAATAAAATGTATCACGATCTGAAGAAAATTTTCTGGTGGAAGAATATGAAGAGGGATATTATGGCTTATGTGAAGTAATTCCTTTTATGTGAGCAACTGAAAGCTGAAAGGGGGAAGCCTTCTGGATTATTACAGCCTATGCCGATTCCAAGCTGGAAATGGGAGAATGTTACTATTGATTTTGTATCTGGTTTGCCGATGACGCCATTCGGGTTATAGTTGATCGGCTGATGAAATCAATTCATTTCTTGGTGATCAGGATCACATATTCCTGTGATAGATTGGCCCAATTATATGTGAATGAGATTATGAGATTTCATGGAATACCTGCCTTGATTGTGTCTGATAGGGATCCCCATTTCGTCTCGAGATTTTAGGAAAGCTTGCATATGTAGCTGGGGACGGAGTTGAAGTTCAGTACTGTGTATCACCCCTATACTGATGGCCAATCGGAGCGTACCATTTTCATTCTTAAGGATATGTTGAGGGCCTCGGTGTTGGAAATCAAGGGGACTTGGGACAGTTATATGGCACTAGCTGAATTTGTATATAATAATAGTTATCGGGCTAATATTGGCTTGATGCCTTTTGAGGGGAGGCAGACTCCCTAGCACGAATGTTAGCTTGAGCCTTGGTGTTCACCATTTTGCTCTATGACGTTGATTTGAAAGATGTAGTTGATTTGCATTTAGTCAGCATTCTCATAGACAACATCAATGATGCATCCTAGATCCAAACTTTGAACGGGTTCAGGTTGAGCTATCAGTCAGATTCTAGTTTCTATCCGTTGAGCTTAGGATCCTGCATACCACAACTTAAAATAAAAAAATAGGTGACGACAGTATTTAGTCCAACCAAAAATAGTCCCACCGAAAACACTCCAATGCTCAAGTTGATAAAGTGCATTCTGAGGAAGAGAAGGTAAAATACAGTGAATGCAAAGATGAATGCCTGTAGTGTGTTTGTAAATGTTAGTGGGAGGTGCACTCGTGGAGAGAGTGGCTTGGGTTGATGATGCTTGTAGAAAGTAATTTTCTCTCAATACTATGTTTGCAAGGAACCAATAAGAGAAAAGAGGGAAAGCGTTAGAAAGCTTGAGGGCATAGAAAGCTTCCGTTAGCTTGAGTATGCTAGAGGGCATTTAGTAGGTGAGAGAGAGCATGCTTGTGGAGTGATTCTGTAATACCCTAGTATTTTTTTGTTTAGATTATTGTTTTTATTATAAATATTGATTATTAATAATAATAAATTGGTTAATAATAAATAGGGTATAAAAATAATAATAGCCTGATTAATAATGATAAGGGTAATAATAAATATGTAATATATAAGGTTAATAGTAATAATTATTATAATTATAATTATAATAATAAAATTTATTAAATATAATAATAATATTTAATATTAATATTGTAATCTACCCCGATTCTTTCTTCTCGATTCTTCTTCTCTTTCTGCGTTTCATATCTCTCTTTCTCTCCTCTCTTCCTAGTTGCCCCTCTTTCCTTTCACTCTTCTCTTTGGCCATTGCTGAAGTTGCCTGGTTCTTCTTCTTCTTCAACGTATTCTCATTGGTTTCCTTACTTCATTTTCACAATTAATCTGACATTATGCATGCAGTCGTTGTCGAAGCTAATGACGTTTTGGTGATTCGATCCCTCAATTAATTATTCAGTCGATTATGATGGCGGGCATATAAATAGAGGTGTCATAAAGGGAGAGAGACAGATCGTGCCTCTGTAGTCAACATCATTTGCGCCAAAGTCATCACCACTAGCAATAGCCGTTGCTTCACTATTGGCATTAATTGGGCAAGTAAACACCTTCCCTAATTTTTTAAGCCACTATTTGCTCGACATTTTGTTATTGTCGCGTGTTTAGTGGGAATCAATTAATTTCTAACCGTGGATGGAAATCAGAGTCACGGTTTGTGTGGTGGAAAGTCGAATTTCTCGGAGTTCATGTCAAATTGGGGATTGATAATTCACATGATAAGCTAGGAGGGTACAACTTTCTCATGGTCTCAATGAAACTCAAGGCAGGAAAACAAATAGAGAGCGGTGCTCTGTTTTGGGTTGCCAATTCCGAAACAGTGAATCGAAGAGTCACATGGAGCTGTAGCTTTGAATTAATTCATGTTATGGATTCCTTTCCTTAATTATGAAAATGGGGTTTTTCCAGTTTGTGATTTTGGAATATGGTGAGAAAATAGAGACTAGCGAAAAATCGATTTTGGAGGCTAAAAAGAGCTTCATGCTCTATTTTCCTAGTTACGCGGCTGGTTGAATTGCGTATATAATCTGTCCTGTGTTTGATACGGAAGACGATATGTACATGTATGTCCAAGTATTTGTGTATATGGATGTGTATATGTGTGCATATGTATATATATATATATACACACATATATATATATATATATATGTATGTTGTCATGTACTGTGTGTATATATATATATATATGTAAATGTATGGCAGTGTGTCGGTGTGGGTGTGTGCACTGTGCATGGTTGGTGTGTGTACTGCCGTTGGCTATGGATGTGTGCTAACATGTATATATAAAAATAAAAATAAAAAAATTAATAATCTATATATGGTTGGTATATAAAGTGTTGGCAGCATGTGCTTATGTTGTGTGCATGTCTAAGTTTAGAATGTTTAAAGTAATAATAGTTGGCTAAGTAATTATTTCTGTACCTTATTGATGGATTTCGATAAATTATTCATTACATACGTATATTTTATTGGCACTATATGGATAAGTTGAGAAAAGTGAATGAAAATACTATAGCATCGAGCCAAATGAGAGGCTATAAAATTTTAGTGTAGTATATACTTTTCCATTACTGCGTCCATATTCCAAAGATTGAGGGCATGTGGAAAGATGCTTATATTCTTTTGAACCAATTGTGGGAGATACCGGTGGATAGAATATCAAGATGGTGTTAGGTTTAACTTGTTGATATGAGTATTCTGTTCACAACGGGGCGCAGATCAGATGATCATAGAATATGTGCGAGTTACCCGATGGGGTAACGGGATTATGGGTCTGACTTATAAATATTTTGTTTCCAAAAGGGCATGGATCAAAGGATCATATAATACATGAAGGTTATCCGATGGTATAATGAGAATGTTGTTTGTGTGTGGATTGGATATGGTACTCGTACACGATGGAAGGCAAATATTTTGAGACCATAGAATCACTTGTCAAACTTGCAAACACCGGAACCTCTTGGGTTACCCAGCCATGGGGCAGGTGTGACGTTCCGGATTTAAGAACCTGATATTAAAGAGGTAATTAGGATGCTAATGATTTATACTAATCCTATGGAAGGATTAAGGTTTGATATCGGAAGAAAAATCGGGAAATAATTCAGGTTCGGGTCGAGGTGCGCTGCCAGCAGGCTGGCGCCTGCTGGGCGCTCGAGCGGTGGCTCGAGCGCGGGTGCCAGGGGCACCCCTCGCCCACTGGCCGCTCGAGCCGTGGCTCGAGCGGAAGAAGCAGAATCGGGGCGGCTCGCCTGCCGCTCGAGCAGGCTAGAACTCATGATATAGACCTGCTGTTCGCCTTGCTGAATGGCTGCAGTGGGGCCGGGGCAGCTCTTCTGCTGCTGTTTCGACCAGGCTAGAACTCATGATATAGACCTGCTGTTCGCCTTGCTGTCCTGTATCACCGTGTTGCCCCTTATTGTGCATTTGGTTGATGGTGTTGCCAAATCAGCCATCTGATGCTGGCAGATGCTGTAGCTTCCCATTGAGCTGAGGGAAGTTCCTGTGTGGTGTGAAGGGAGGATGGCTGATATGCTGCATGTACTCCTTGCCATTGCTGAAGGTGGGCTTGAGTATGATGGAGATGTCTTGAAGTCTTGAATTTGATGCTGGGTCTTGTGTAGCTGCTTGATGATTAGGCAACCAGAAGTTGCTGAAAGGGGTTGCAGTGAGTCTACAGGGAACTGGAGCCCTGGTGGTTTCGGTTGCAGATGTTGCTTGATTAATATTTGGCGATACTATGTTGCTGATTCTAATTATGGGCGAAGTGGTGTTGTTGTCCATGCAATTTCATGGGTTCTGGCTCCTCTGTTTTGAAGTGACTGAAATGGTTGATCAAAGCTTTTTTTTTTAGTTGCTGTGCAGTTGCACCTCTGCCTGACAACAGTTGGATTATGGGTATTCCGGTTTTTTCTGATGTAAATGCCAGAATTCTAAGCTGCTGTTCTTGCCCGGTGCGTAATCGAGGACGGTTTGGTTTGCTGACGTGGACTAGCTGACGTGGCCTGTAATCCTTTACTTGCCGGTTTACATCTGAAGGCCGGATGATTTTTTTGCTCGGGATGGGATCAAATGCAGATTTGGATTGCCACCAACTTGATTTTGATAGGTTTTTGCTAGGTGTGAAGCTGAGGCCAGTCTGGCCTGACGCCGTGGCATGTTAAATTGTTTGCTGATGTTTGGAAGCTAGTTAGTTCTTCACCTGGGAGGCGAACGAATGCCGAGTTGGAATGCTGCCGGTTTGCATTGACTGGCGTGGAGTTTCGGCCGATTTGGCCTTGCTGACGTGGCCCTAGCTGACGTGGCAATCTACAACTGCTGAAAAGCTGCCTGAAATGCTAGTTCGGGTTGGCTAAGCTGGCGGCGTCTGGCTACGACGCAGTAGAAATTGGGTTGTATACACAAGTTTGTCCTCTATGGGCACTTCGTGACGGTATCACCTCGCATGGTGGATTTTGCTCTAGGCTACTTCCTTAGATTTCACACCTCATGATTTGTATTATGGTTCTCGGGATTTGTCCCTGTTTATATGTTCTTACCCCAAGTTTGTTAAGACTAGGGGTAAGAACATAGTTTCTTTGTAAACTTTTATTTAATTAATTCAACTTAATTACTTACCAAAAAAAATTATGTAAAATCTGAATAGACTTTATGTCGGCTTTGGAAAAAAGAAGGATGTCATCCGCAAAACCTTTTTTTTTGGGTAAGTAATTAACGATTGATTAAATTAAAAAAAAAGTACAAAACTCTATTCTACCTCCAAGTATTTTGCCGACTCAGAGATAGAATAAAGCCACTAGGGCATACCCCGAGCACACCATACATGAATCATGAAACTAATAGAAAGTATACATGAACCAGATAGCCCAGTACATCTATAGTCCTCCCAAGCCGAAGACGAAGTCATCAACAAAACCAAATCAGCACGTCCTCCCAGACAAACCTGTAGACAGGCCCATCTCATCTACATGGCTAGCTACCAGTCATAGTACTATGTCGGACCTATCACAAAGCCGCAGAAGCCGATCGTGCAACAGTAGGAAAATAGACTAGCCAATGTAGATAAGCCAACCCATAACAGCAGTGAGATGTAGAGAAGCCATCCCATAAAAACAACAGAGACCAGATTTGCTTCCGACAGTAGAACACCACACCACCCTAGCACCTCCAGCAGCTTCCACCATCCACTTTTTTTTTATATATATAAACCTACTTGCACAGTAGGATTTCAATCCAAAAAGTGAACCACATGAAACCAAGGAGGTACCCTGGGAAAGGTAACTACTAAGACCAGCAGCCAAGAGTCAATAGCAGCCACAAAACTAAACAAAACACCGGAATAACCGCTCTAACAATTAGCCATCCGGGAACAAAGCACCCATAGAAAATAAATATATATAATTTGTTTATTTTTATTTATTTATTATTTATTTATTTATTTATTTATTTTTATTTAGCTCCAATAACATCGGACCAACCAAGAAAAAACCAACCAAGCAAAAGGTACACCTCTACTGAACACAGGAACAAGTTACCAACCTCTACTGACAGCCTACTGACAACCCGCAATCCCAACATGAAAAAAACAACGGAATAACCGGCCTTTCAATATGCCATCCTGGGACCAAATTTCAAGAGATACAACAGATATATATATATATATATATAATTAACATTATATATATATCTAAATACACGCCCCC